>WBNM01006975.1:309995-338329 GCA_013399055.1 Ramphastos sulfuratus
AAAGCATGAACCATGCTGTCATTGGAGGAATTCATCTGCCCTTCCAAGAAGGTCCTGAGATCAGTTTTTGACCTTTAGGGTCCCAGGGAGCTGAGGGTGTTTCTTACTGGACTCTACTTCAGAGGAGAAAGCTTGAAAGAAGTGGTTTGGAGCTTCGTCTTGCGAAGTGCGGTGCCCCAATGGGAGGTGTACTGCTGGCTTCCATGGGGAGAGTAGGGCATGTGTTGCATGCAAAAGCAGTTTGCAGCATCATCCTCTTGCCCCACCAACCTGTGAAGAACAGTCCCACGTGACACTGTCACCTGAGGCTAACTAAAGGGGGGGGGAGGGGTAGGAGGAAAAAAAACCCACCACCTTCTTTTGAGTAAGCACACATTTATTTTCTTCATCAAGTTTTATAAAGAAAAATAAAATGTTTAATAACTAACATTAGCAGCAAACTGAAATTTCAGAGGAGAGATTTTTTTTCATGAATAATTCATTAAAATTTCACATCTGCAAGATTAGTCATCCAAATAAAATGCTAATGTCAAAAACATGCACCGTCTATAATATTCTCATCAAGAAATCTTTTTGCATATAATGATAAATGCTTAAATTAGTACAAATGATTTTATAAAAATATTCTATCATAAAATTATACCAGATTACTACTTTTTTTTTTCCTTTTTTTTTTTGGTGTATGTGTGTGTGTGTGTGTGTGTAGGGGGTTGGGATGGAGAATCTTTGCACACTCATTATGATGTGTCTCCAAATAGTATTGACTGTTAGATTTTTAACAATCAAAATACAGAGAATAAAATCTGGGGTTGGTTGGGTGTGTGTTGCACTTCTATCACTAGTGAGTTTTCATTAAAGTGGACAGGTCTCACTTGGGGTTTAAGTTTTCCTTGGTCACAGGCAGAGTGTGTTATGCCAGAACTTCATAGATGTTTTGTCAGGAGTGCTTTGTGTTCCTGAAATGGGTGGGACAGTCAGCTCCAGGTAAGAGAATATGCCCCCATGCAGGGCTCTCAGCTTCTCCTAGTGCAATGTATCCCCATACAGGTCACCAGCAAGCTTCATGTGCTGTGAAGCCATCATAGGTCACTTGGGTATTCTAATCCTTGGACACAGAGACTTGAATATGGTGTTTGTCATCTGCTGATTTTCTCTTGCCTCTGATTTAAGGAGAGCTGCTGGAGTAGATGTCAAAAGCGGATCGTGCTGAAGGACTGGCACCAAGTTGGGGAGAAGGATGAGGCCCTTCCCCTCCTGCTGAATTAAGGCAGCCCTAGCAGTGAATGAGAGCCTGGCTCTTTGCATGTTTTGTATCATCTTTGTGTTATTAATCACATGTCTCCTCCCTGGCTTCCTTATCATGGAACATCACTAAATGCTTTCCTACTTCACAGCACTGCCACCAGCAACAGCCAGCTGGGAAATACCTTTTCCAGTCAGAAAGGCTGTTTTCCACCACAGCTGAAAAGCACTTTTATGATCAGTGGTGAGGCAATGTGTCTCTTGAGTAGTTTCCAAAGAAAACCAGAGCCAGTGCATAGTTTTTTTTTTCTGGGTTTCTCCTGTACTGGAGGGAAAAGTAGCAGAAGATAAGGGGGTCCCAGCACAAGAGCTGGAGGGCCAGGAGGAGATGACAGCCAACGTACTCCACGCACTCCCAGCTGCTCTCTGCAGATGATCTGAACGTTGACATTTAACTTGGGCCCTGATCGCAGAGGACGACAAATTTCACATTATTGGACTAATTTAGGGGACTCAGAATTCCTGGTGCATCTCCCTCACACACAGACACATGTAGCACACCCTTCCTCACAACAAAGTGTCATTAGCCCTTCTTGACCTATTAATCAGGCTCTGTCTTCAGTGATGATGTTAAACGTTTGTTTAATGGTGTGTTAATCAGGATGATCTTTCATCCTCCTCGCAGCAGTGCTTAGCTCCATCAAATCCAAGTGTTCTTCATCCTCCTATTGCCACGCTGGTGGCAACAAACCACTTTCTCCCCCATTGGTGATGTCCAGTGTGGTGGAACGTGGCCCTCTTGTGAGTTTGCACCTGGTTTTGCCCTAAACCCCTGAGGCTGACCTGTAGCAAAGTCCTTTTTGCTTTGTTGGATATCATTGTAGGACATGAGCTAGAAATGGCAAACAGCATCACCTTGGGGCAGCTAACAAACCTCCTCGCTTGTTATTCCACTGGAAATTTATCTATTTACCTGAAGGAAAAATTAAAAAAGCAACCAACCAACCAACACTTTTCAGATGGTTTAGTATGTATTTATTTAGAGGAGTTTAGTGGCCATCTTTTATGCATCTCAGAAGCCTGGAAAAAAAAAAAATATATATATATATAAATATAATTTTTTTTCCCTTCAAGTTCTAATGTTAATTGGAAGGTAACTGTCCTTTCAAGGATTAATTCCAACTGAAGCAATAACCATTATTTACCAGAGTTTGACACTTTTATCACTCATCATATTAGCAAATTTCCATTGAAAATGCTAAAACGGTTCGTCATAAGGCACATAACTGCTTTGGCTGTAAAAATGACCAACACAAGTGCCTGTACTCAAACATTAAATTATACTGTAATTAATAAAGACAGTTAAACTGTCTACTAGCAACAGCAATTTAGGTAACCACATTTGATCGGCTATAAATTGTAACTACATTAAAATTCCAGAAATATTAGCAATATGGATTACTTGATGGAAATAGGTGCTGATCACCAACACTCCTATTTTACAACGGAAGCACAGGTCATGTTGGCCACAAAACTGTGGGCGAAGATCAAGGCTGAGTACTTTTAATCTTGTGAAACAAGCAATTACAAATAGTTGCATCGATTTGTTAAAAAGCTTTAGGTGACATAAATTGTTTCCTGTTTAGCTTATTGCTCTGATACATAAATGTCACCGAGTATAATATTAATTAGGGTCAGGGAACAACAAGGGTCGGGTGATAGAGTGGAGCAGCAAGGATGTGTCAATCCTTTGTGAAGGCAAGGAAAGCTCCGGCCCCTTTGCGCTGCGGTGCTCAACGCCTCGTTTTATGTGATGACAAAAGAAAAGGAAACCGTATTTTAATATGTGAAGTAATTACTTTAGTACTAGTATAATTTTATGGTTTAGGATAAATTACAATGTTTTCATTCTCCCCGCCTCTTGCCACATAACATAAAAATCCACATATAGCATCAATAAAATAGAATACTGTTTAGAAAGGCTTTCTGCTGCACAAGACCAACACCATTCCTCCTAGCAGATGGAAACTAAGCACACGTTTCAGTCTGGCGTGTGTGTGTTTCTACACTTAATTTTTTTCTTTTNGAAATAAATAAATAAAGCAGTAGACAGCCAATATCAACCGATAAGATGTGGCAAAGAGCTGATGAACTGAAGCAGAAGCCAATGATATAATAAAGGATTAAAAAAAAAAATACCATTCAGCACTGCGAGGGGAACAGTAGAAACAATTACACTTTTTAAACCCCCCCCCCCTTTCCTTCTCGCCACCACTGTACCACAGCACAGATGAAAATGTTTGATTTGCAACATAAAAGATTCATTAATTACCACTTGAATATTTAAAGCTATTTTGCAGACTAACAGAGGTAGATAAAGCGCTGAATTAAAACCTCTAATAAAATTGTAAAAATATTTCTGCAAGTTTTACCAGCCTTGCGGTTCCTCCCGGTTTAGGGAGCCAGGCTTGGCTTGTTAGGGAATGAATTATTTTTCTTTCCAGTGGGTATTTGAGGGAAGATGGGGTGATTGCACAGCGCTGTTTGTCTCTCATTTTCAAATGTTTACCAAATACTTACTTGGACTCCTTCCCTCCACATGTGGTTGCCCTTCAAGGGAGAAGTGGCTTCTGCAAAACAATGCAATGGATGATGAGTGTGTTTGAGCTGTACGTTCATTTCAGTGCATTGCCATATACAGTAAAAACACGTCTGCTCCCAACTCTGCTAGAGCACTGCCTCTGATAGAAGGCAGAGGGGAGGGGAAAAAAGATAATCTGCTAATTCTGTTCTAATTATCCTTCTTTAAAAAAAAATTATATATGTTGGAAGAATATCCTCTTTTGGAAGGGTGGAGAATTCCTGCTAATGTTAGGAGTGGGTATACACTGCGATACACCCTAAATTTGCCCCATGGAAGTTGAGCTGTTTGCTAGCGCCAGGCTCACTGGNAATCAAATGTATCATATACACTGTTTCTTTGGGTTGGCATATGACTTAGAAAAATACAGTAAGATTCCCAAAAAAAAAAAAAAAAATCTGGAGAAAATTTATTAAATATGATTTTTACTGTAATAGAATATTAATGTAACCCAATGCTCATTTCCCATTAAGTTGATCCCTTTTTAATACACACATGCTTTTTATTATTTTGCACTCATGCGAAAATTCCACATTCAGAGAGTTTCCATCTCCTTAGGAATGTCTCTGGCAAAAAGTGCAGTAAGAAATCTTGAACTGAAAGGAGAGGGAAAAAAATAATTATATATATATATATATATATATACACACACATAATGAAATAAATAAATAAAGCAGTAGACAGCCAATATCAACCGATAAGATGGGGCAAAGAGCTGATGAACTAAAGAAAANCAAAGAGCTGATGAACTGAAGCAGAAGCCAATGATATAATAAAAGATTAAAAAAAAAAATCCCATTCAGCACTGCGAGGGGAACAGTAGAAACAATTTCCCTTTTTAAACCCCCCCCCCCTTTCCTTCTCGCCACCACTGTACCACAGCACAGATGAAAATGTTTGATTTGCAACATAAAAGATTCATTAATTACCACTTGAATATTTAAAGCTATTTTGCAGACTAACAGAGGTAGATAAAGCGCTGAATTAAAACCTCTAATAAAATTGTAAAAATATTTCTGCAAGTTTTACCAGCCTTGCGGTTCCTCCCGGTTTAGGGAGCCAGGCTTGGCTTGTTAGGGAATGAATTATTTTTCTTTCCAGTGGGTATTTGAGGGAAGATGGGGTGATTGCACAGCGCTGTTTGTCTCTCATTTTCAAATGTTTACCAAATACTTACTTGGACTCCTTCCCTCCACATGTGGTTGCCCTTCAAGGGAGAAGTGGCTTCTGCAAAACAATGCAATGGATGATGAGTGTGTTTGAGCTGTACGTTCATTTCAGTGCATTGCCATATACAGTAAAAACACGTCTGCTCCCAACTCTGCTAGAGCACTGCCTCTGATAGAAGGCAGAGGGGAGGGGAAAAAAGATAATCTGCTAATTCTGTTCTAATTATCCTTCTTTAAAAAAAAATTATATATGTTGGAAGAATATCCTCTTTTGGAAGGGTGGAGAATTCCTGCTAATGTTAGGAGTGGGTATACACTGCGATACACCCTAAATTTGCCCCATGGAAGTTGAGCTGTTTGCTAGCGCCAGGCTCACTGGATCTTTTGTTTAAGTGTGCAGATAACAAAGAAGGAATTGTGTGCACACACCCAGAAAGCACAGTGTAATTTATAAGAAGAAAATGAAGTGTATGTATTTGTTTGCACAACTTCTGCCTGTAGGCAAGGCAGCCTCAAAGTGTTGTGAGCCCTGCTCACCAGGCACTGGAAATCCTGGTAGCTGAGGAGCTGAATTGGACACTTGATAATTCCATATGCTGATTTTTACCTGTTTGCATTAGCTGCAGTCAGCTCCTTTTTAATATTAAAAAAAAAAAAAAAATCCACATTCTATTTTTAAACAAGTGACTTTGAAATCCACAAGCAGAGAGGGCTTGATTGTGGGATGAGGGTTGAATGATAGAGCAATGGCTCTTTTAACAGTATATTAACAATGATGAGCCAAAGTGTATGGATTTAATAAGAGAAAAACAGAGTTCGGTCTCATTGTCACTAATTTATGCAGTTGGCCAACGAACTTAAAAAAATGTCTAGTTATATTTAAATACCTCCTTAGGATGACTGTTCTTGTTGCAATCATTGTCAGAGAGTCATAGAATCGTTTTGGTTGGAAGAGACTTGTAAAACCATCAAGTACAACCATTAACCCAGCACTGCTAGGTCACCACTAAACCATGTCCCTCAGCACCACAGCCACATGGCTTTGTAAATACCTCCAGGCATGGTGACTCCACCACCTCCCTGGGCAGCTTGTTTCAGGACTTCACAACCCTTTTGGAGAAGCCATGTTCCCTCAGATTCAACCTAAACCTCCCCAGCTCACCTTGAGGCCACTTCCTCTTTGCCTATCACTTGTTACCAGGGAGGAGAGACCAAGCCCCCACCTTACTACACCCTCCTTTCAGTTCGTGGTAGAAATCAACAAGGTCTCCCCTCAGCCTCCTTATCTCCAGGCTAAACCACTCCAGTTCCCTCAGCCACTCCTCACGAGTTTTGTCCTTTAGACCCTTCAACAGCTTCGTTGTCCTTCTTTGGACACTCTCCAGCAGCAAAATGTCCTCCTTGTAGTGAGGGGCTCCAAACTGAACCCTCTATTTGAGGTGTGGCCTCACCAGTGCAGAGTAATGTGGGGCAATCACAGCTGTATTCTGATATCAAATATTTCTGGTAGGTGCAGAGGCTGTTGCCAGCAAAGGAAGCACTGTCACGGGCATTGCCATCTGCCACCACCTGGACTCCACCTTCAACAGCAAATCATAATACCCAGGGCAGTCACCCTCTTGTCTGCCAGAAAGGAAAGGGTGTGCTCAAAACATTCCAGCCTTGCCCTTGCTTATTGTTTTGGGATAGTCCTTTTTTTTTTTTTCTTTAGTTCAGCCCACTTGCTACTGTTCATTTGTGTTGGGCATGATAAGAGCCTGTCAGTTTGTATCACACCAGCGAAGAGGCATTTGGTGATGTCTGAAATATTTTAGACTTCAGACATCATCTCATTTGCTGCATTAGGAAAATGGATTTCTGCTGGCAGTTTGGAAATGTATACATGTAGATACCCGCATGCACTTCCCTCTGTGCTTTGATATGTGTAAGGAAATGGAGTTATACTAAGCAGAGCCTCTTAAAACCTGACAAGGGAGGAGCCCCAGAACTGCTGGCTTCCTCAACACCATGTGTAGGACAGATGTCCCTGCTGATATTAAAGGGAGGCAGGAGCTGGCCTTGACCTGGCAGTGGCTCCTGCCCATCACTGCCTTGAACACTGAGAGTAGTGCTGGGTATTCCAACAGCAAATACACAAACATCCATCACACCTTTGGCTTTGCCACCTTTGTAGGCACCCAGGAGTGGAAAATCATATTTCGTTGGCCATGAAATTTATTGAAAACAAAAATGAGTGAACTAAAAAGTAAAGCATTTTATTATTTTTGGCAGAAGCTGGGGTTTATTTTTCACTTACTTGCTCAGGCTGGGTTGTTTTTCCCCCCTCCCGTTTCCTAGACATGTTGGACAGACTTGTGCAGCACATCATTGTATGGGCAGAGCTCTGGAGAGCCTTCCAAACACATGATGTTTATGCTTCATGCTCACCCTTGCTATTTTTAAATATTGCTGCTTTCTGCTGCACTTTCAAAGCTTCCAGCTGACATCGCTTGCAGTTTGCAGCGTCCTCACCTGTTTACACCACCACAAAGTGCTGGTGAATCCAAAACAAAACCATCTGATAAGAATCGAACATTATGTTGCTAACTGCAAAGTTCATTTCCCCTCAGAAGTCCTTCTTTAATTATAAAACCCGCAGAACCCATTTCCTTTGGTGTGCAGAAAGGTGTGTAATTAAACTATCAGCATAATACCCTTCTACATGTAAAACCTGCACTTATGAACTTTAACTGCTGAATAAAAACTCCTATTACATGACCATTAAGTATTATGAATAAAGCAAGTCATTGTAGTACTTGATTAATTTTTATGCACTAACCATTGTGTTCAGCACAAATTTGGTTTCCATAGGTGTCCTCTCTTGGTTGTCCCAGTGGATCATCTATCTTCGCCTAGGTCCAAGGCTGTACTCTCCATGTTTCTCTCCCAGCCATGGCCATTGCCAAGGCTGTGTGCCCTCCCTGTGGTCATCATGGAGGAGGAATGAACTTTTTCTGTTCCTGTAATGTCTCCATCATTCTTCTCCCCATTGATGGGGAGAAGGACACCAGATGGCAGCTAGGAATATCAGGTCACCTCTATGGGAGTACCGCTCTGTGCAGGACTGAGCCCTGAATCATTCACTCAATCTCTAGGTAGGCTGAGGAGTTCATCTCACCTAGGTGATTTTTAACTAATAAGGGAACTCTGGTTTGGTCTTTGATGTCTCTCCATGCTGCTCTTGGCTTTTGTTTTATAGGATACCAGAAGCTTTGCCTCATACATGTTGCCTACATTTAGCTCTCTCAGGAGTGCGCCCTCCCCATCTCAACATCTTACCAAGTGAATTTGGAAGGCAAAAGTAAATATCCCAGATAGATAAACCCCACAACACCAAAATCTCAACTGACAACAAGATGGAGCATGCCAAGTTGCTGAAGAGGATTATGAGGTCCTGGTCCTGGCTGCCAAGGAGCCTGCATGCAGCAGCCAAGGAGACATCTCCCATCCTATGTGTGGCTGCTCAGGTCCTCAAGCCATTATTCATCAATTCCACATTCCCATATGCGTGTGATGCTTATATTGGGGCTGATCTTTGAAGTCTGGAGGCAGGAAGTTTAGCTCAGCTATAATCAATAGCGTCTCCAGCTCTTGGAAATCTGCAGCAACCACTCAAGGCAGCCAGTCTGCATTATGTCCTTGTCACATGTATATATTTGCATGTTCATTAGCCATGTAGTAGCACAGCTGTATGTGGTTTCATTAAGCTTTTAATTATCTTCTTTGAGTCGGTGTTTTCATCTCCTCCAGACTTAGCAAAGAAAAGAAAATTACTTAGGTGAAGTAAATGCTGCTGAGCAGCTTTAGGGGAAGGAGAGCTATTTCCTTGTGCATCTTACTGTTCCAGTGCAAAAGAGATGTTTGGTTCAAAAGTTGCAACAAATTAATCATGAATCTCCCTCTTCATTTCCCCCCATCACATGCTTATCTT
Source organism: Ramphastos sulfuratus (assembly GCA_013399055.1). NCBI lineage: Eukaryota > Metazoa > Chordata > Aves > Piciformes > Ramphastidae > Ramphastos > Ramphastos sulfuratus. Next base: position 319,018 of record WBNM01006975.1, read on the forward strand.
ACTCAGGTGGCTGTGGGTGTAATTTTTCATTTGCAGCAGGTGGTTGTTTACATATTAGCTAAACTCCCTCCTTACAATCCTTGGCATGGATGTTTGTATTTGCTCCAACAGCTGCTGTTCCAGCGCTCGCTTGCACACAGATCAAGGCATCCTCCTCTTTTGATGGAAATGACTCATCTCAGATGAGCTTAAACAAAAATACCATGCTCAGCTGCAGACACCTGCATGTATGCACTGGGTTTAGAAGTTAGGATGTGGGTTCTAGCTAATTTTATTCTCTGCAGGTTCTTGTACAACACCCTTTATTTTGGTTTCTGAGAAATTTCCATTAGTAAGAACAAAACGTGGTGAGTAATATCTGTGTTGAACTTTCTTCTCCTTTCCTCACCCCACAACACACAAAGAGAAAAATCTTGTGATTTATTTCTTTCCTCTCAATTACTTGTTGCAAGTCCAGTCCTAATGCACTCCCCTTTGTTTCACTGGCTTGCAGGGTCAGAGGCTCAAGGGTCAGCTTTGGTTTAGCAACTGCTGAGGGTATCTGCAGCTTTAGTACCTTGCAGACTGAACTGGGCTGTGATGCTGAGGCCTCCCCCATGCTATATGCTCCTGCCCCTCACAAGTACAACACCAAGGCCCAGAAGAAGCATTAATGGAGAAGCCAATCTTATCTCATCACAGTGACAGTGAGAACTGAGCTTTTAAATATGTGGCGACTTAAAAGCAGCCATGGCAAGGAGTGAAGAATGCTGGCTGTCTCCAGAAGGGTGCTGCAGGAGCAGTGCTTGCAAAGCTTAAGCAAAATGCAACTGAGGACCCCCAGCAACACAGGATGGGGACTACTGTCTCATCAGTAGCATAGGGGAGGTCTAGGCTGGATATTAGGAGGAAGTTCTTCACAGAGAGAGTGATTGGCATTGGAAGGGGCTGCCCAGGGAGGTGGTGGAGTCACTGTCCCTGGAGGTGTTCAAGCAAAGATTGGATGGGGCACTTAGTGCCATGGTCTAGTTGATTGGCTAGGTTGGACTGGATGATCTTGGAGGTCTCTTCCAACCTGGTTGATTCTATGAGTCTATTCTATGATCACAGCTCTTGCTGAAATGCATTCTTTTTTTTTTTTTTCCTCAGCAGTAGGAACACAGAAGTGACAGGAACCTGGAAGTGTTCAACTGCTGGCTAGCACACAGGTGTGTGAGCTTCTCCTTGGCTAACAGAGGATACCACTAGGCTTCACGAGGAAAATACAACTCCTGACTGTTTGGTTTGCTGATCTGCTTGTGCTCTTTAGAAGTGCTCCTTGAGTCAGCCCAAGGGAAAAGACACCATTGGTTTGAAAGTGCCTACTAACACAGGTGATAGAATTATGGACTCATAGAACAGCTTGAGTTGGAAAGAACCTTAAAGATCACCAAATTCCAACTCTCCTGCTGTGGGCAGGGACATCTTCCACCAGACCAGGCTGCTCAAAGCCCCAGTCAGGCTGGCCTCAAATGCTTCCAGGTACAACCACAACTTCCCTGGGCAAGCTGTTCCAGTTTCTCACCACCCTCAGAGTAAATAACTTCTTCCCAATGCAGGTCAATCTTCATCCTCACTGCAGGTGATATCTAATAGCCTCCCAGTGCTGAGCAAAACACATGCCTGGTTGATGGACTAAAATAAGTCCCACATGCCTCTTTGGATGTGGGGCTGGCATTTTACTGCCCTTGAACTTTGTTAAAGAAACAGGATCTATTCAGTGAGAAGACACAACTTAACTGGAGCCAATGCTACTGTTTTCCTGCTACACCAGTGGTTTATTTGGAGAAGACTTCCCATGTTTCTGCTGGGAAATTGGAGCCAAGCTGCCAGGAGCAGATAGTGTCTCATCTAAGGGTGACAATTGTTCATGAATTAGATTCTTCTGCATCATCTTCCTCACAGAGACCCAGAATAATGGCTGGAGCAGGCCCTGTCTTCTCTGCTTGCCATCACAGGAGCTCTCCTGGAGCAAGGGAAATATATTTTTATAGTTTGCTTACCTAGACACTTCAAACATTTTCCCAGCAAGCTGAAGGTGTAATTAAATGACACGCCAGATGCCAGTGTGCGTTATATTATACCACCTCTCAGCTGGGCTAGCAAGAAGGAATGAATGGAGCCTTAAGACAGCTTTCCTATAGATAGTTATTATCTCTTTTCAATAAAGAATGGGTAAGGTTGAGCAGAATGTCAGTAAACCTGTAATTTTCTAGCCTTTCAGTTACCTCTGTTCTTCTGATCCACCAGTGATGTGAAGTCTGTTGTACTTTGTTCCGTCAGTTGTGGCATCTCTCCAAGAAGGCAGCAGGTTCTCGTGTCACATATGCATATTTATGATAAGGTATGTTCTGATCATCTTGTTGTGCCTGAAATCAGGTGTTCTGGGCTTTCTGAGGGGTCTGTGCAGTCATGGCTTCTATGGGGCAACAAAGGTTTTAGGGCAAAGTCTTCTAACTATAGGTTAAAAATACCCAAAAGCTTGCTGGGAAAATGACCACAAGACATTGTAACATCCAGAAGCAAAACTATTTTTGTAACTTTAATAGCAGAATTTCTAGGACATATTTGCTCCACTTCATTGTATCTTCTTCAGAATATGGATCTGGTGTATCTCTTGGCAGTTGCACTCAGGTTTGAGAGTGCTGGATTTTCAGCTTTGCAGGACACCAGCTCGGTTCTCAGGGAGACAAGATGTTGGCTGTCACAAGACAAACTTGCCAGTGAGATTTATTTACTTACTTGGAAGTGGAAATGTTATTTTAATAATCCAGCCAGCACAAGAGTGGACATGTTCACTGCTGGCCTGTAGCATCCTGTGATCCTCTCTCTGAGAGGTGAGATGTGCTCCGCATGGAGGGTAGACAACCAAGCCAGAGAAGATACATAGGACTGCAGGAGTGAGGACTGTTGGAAAACCCAAACCTTGATAATGCTTCACCTGGGATTTTATACTTATAAAAACCATGGGAGTCATAATGGCTTAATGCCAATGGTTCTAGCAGGTTGATGACTTCTTGTGTCTGGAGAGTCAATGACACTGGTCAGCCCAAGCTAGAGCTCTAATCCACCAGCAGGGGGGAAGGCTCTCCTCTGCTTTAGGAGGGTGAGATGTTTCATGTAACAGAAGATGACAGCACAGCCAGAAACTCTCCCATGCTGTCAGTTCAGCATGTGCAGGGCACTTCTTTCAGAAGGGAGGCATGCTCATAATTAAAGATTAATTTACTAGCACTAAAACCAAAGCTTCCTCAAAGTCTACTGCCAACAGACATGCTCCCTTTCAGTGACATTTGCATTTCTAATTGAGATTGCTTATTACCAGAAAGTCTCTGCAGCTGAGATATAATTTTATCTATTTGTTGGTTGTTCTCTTAAACCAATGCTCTGAAACTGGTATGACCTAGTCTTGCTTGTGCTGTGTGCCCATGAGTGGGCACCATTTCACCCTACCAGCTGGGTGTGAGGCTGTGCATGCACAGGAAGTGTGATCACTGTGTGCATCAAGAAGATGGCTTGTCAGTGAGAAATCTGGAAAAGTTCAGTCCATACAAAGAAGCCAGGCTGTAAAGGGAGTAAGATGAGAAATGGAGAGGGGCAGCTCTGCTTTTGTGCTGTGGATAATGTTTTCTGTGTTCTCTCAAACTGCCATGTTTCTGCCTCAGAAGTTGAGCTTAGGCTCTCACAAATCTTAACAGAGGTGTGAATCACTTCTCTGATGAACTGATGGAGATTGCTTTTCTTTTTTCCTTGAAGAACCCACATCAATAAATCTGTTTAGCAAGTTAAATCACATCATTTAGTCCCCTCGTCATCAGAAACTGTTAATAAGTGGCCTTCTGTGGCATGGCACTGCTCATCCCTGTATGTCCTGCTTTAGTGCAAGGATCAAAACCCTGCCAGCAGAGTCCTGTACACACACTGTGAGTGAGACGGTGCCTGCCCAGAAGAGCTTGCTGCTGGAATAGGCAGGAGAGAGAGGAAATATTATTATTCCTCTTTAACAGATGGGAAACCAAGGCGCAGAGAGTTGAAGAGGCTTGCCAAAAGTCAGACAGAAATCAGAAAACAGCCAGGAACCAAATCCAGGTCTGCTGAGACTCAGGCCAGTGCCTTAATCACTCATCTCTTCATAGATTTTAGTTCTGCAGTTAATTGAGTTATTCACTTGGACAGACTATGAATTTTTTCTCTCTAGCTATAGTGCCAGTGCTCCTACCTCCCCTTCTACTCCACATGTAATTCCTTTCTGTTCCCCCCACCCCAGGCATCAAGCAGCCTCTCTTGTCCTCCTACTTAGAAAGGTACTTTGCAAAGCTCTGCCATCATGTGGATGACAGAACACTGGAACAGGCTGCCCAGGGGTGTCGTGGAGTCTCCCTTTCTGATGATATTCAAAACTCACCTGGACACATTCCTCTGTGATCTGGCATAGGTGATCCTGCTCTGTCAGAGGGTTTGGACTAGATGATCTCATCTTCAAGAAGGGAAAAAAGGATGACCCTGGGAACTACAGACCAGTCAGTCTCACCTCTGTGCCTGGCAAGATCATGGAGCAGATCCTCCTGAAAGCTCTGCTTAGGCAAATGGAAAACAAAGCAGAGGTGATTGGTGGTAACCAGCAATGGCTTCACCAGGGACAAATCTTGCCTGACAAATTTGATAGCTTTTTATGATAAGTCACAGTGACAGTGGACAAGGGAAGGGCAACTGATGTCAATACCTGGACCTGAGTAAGGCATTTGACTCTGTCCCACATGACATCCTGGTCACCAAACTGGTAAAACATGGACTTGATGGGTGGAGCACTGCTGGATAAGGAATTGGCTGGATGGTGGCATGCAGAGAGTGGTGATCAAGGGCATAATGTCCACGTGGAGACCAGTGACAAGTGGTGTCCCTCAGNAAGGCTTCCAGGACACCTTAGAGTAGCCTTCCAGTATCTGAAGGGGGCCTACAGGAAGGCTGGGGAGGGACTATTTACAAGGTCTTGCAATGACAGGACAAGAGGCAATGGGTTTGAACTGGCAGAGGGGAGATTTAGACTGGATGTTAGGAGGAAGTTCTTTGCAGTGAGGGTGGTGAGGCACTGGCACAGGTTGCCCAGGGAGGTTGTGGCTGCTCCCTCCCTGGAGGTGTTCAAGGCCAGGTTGGACGAGGCCTTGAGTGACCTGTGCTAGTGGGAGGTGTCCCTGCCTATGGCAGGGGTTTGGAACTAGATGATCCTTGAGGTCCCTTCCAACCTTACCATTCTATGATTCTATGATTCTATCTTTCAGTGTCCCTTCCAACCCCTGACATTCTGTGGTTCTGTGATCATTTGTGTTCTCCAGCCATGACCTTCCTCACAAATACATGTTCTTCTCTTCCAACCTCAATCATATTTCCTCACAGCCTTGTAATAATTCACATCTGGTGCTAAAAGCACTATAGGTGTCTATAGAACCTTCACCTACCTGCAAGGAACTCCCAAATTGAGACGCTCAGTCCCCTAGGAAGGAAGAATTTTTGGATACCACCTTACAACATCCCAGCCCAAAGCCTGGCCATAAACAGTGCTTTGTGCTGGAAAATTTCAGGGTGTAAGCAGAGAGCTTATGCAAATCCTCTTCTATCCATCATGAAAGGGAGTCCTTCATACTTCAGAAACGATGGGAGAAACAATCTATCGATATTCCATAATGAGCATAAATGCCCTTTATAAATTGTTTCCCTTTTATTGACTCTAAAGCAAATGTAGCCATGAATGCTGTACATTAATACATTTTATACCTTCTAATGGTTTGATGGCCTCATATATCCAGTAACGCTGCGAATAATCATTAGATTGTAAGGAGTGCAAAATATGTTTTATCACTTGAAAATGGAATTCCTTCTTGAAAGGTAAAACCAGTGGTAGATCATTGATTTGAAAGGTCAGGGTTAAAAAGCTTATTAACGACTGGGTTAAGCTCTAGTAAAATTCTTTGTTTTACTCAGCTGCACGAAGCATTTAGCTAAGTGAGACTCTTCATTAGGACATTAGTGCTTTTATACTAGCTGTGTAAGGTAAAAATCAGTAATTTCCAGCTTATGTTCAGTGAAAAAGCATTGCAAGTAGCACATACTCTAAATAACACCCACTGACGACATGTGGCCATGGGTTGGATGGAAAGCAACTGCTGCAGAGTCTGGGAGTGGAGGGCAGCTGGTATATGCCACCCGTGCTTCTCCCCAGCCTCTGCTAGGGACCCCTGAGCAAGTGTTGGCCAAGCAGATAGATCATGTAGTGCAGCAGAGTGCTGGGTAGAAATACTAGCTTGGGTCCCAGAAGCCATACAGTTATGTCAGCATGCCACAGTGCTGAGTTAATTAGCCCCAACTCCCTACAGGGCTTTAGATTAGCTAAAGCATCAGGTCTGTGGGGCTGCAATGCTTCCTGCCTCTGAGATGGGGCGTTTTAAGCCAGGGAAAATATGTGCATGCCTTTCTCACCAGACCCCTGAGAGACACCTGAGTTGCAGCAAATGGAGGAAGGCTCTGAATTTTGGGTACCACCAACATTGTTATTGCCCTATATCCATCCTGGTCATCACAAGAGCAGTCAGACATCCAGCCCAGAAGAGAGGCAAAGTGGGTCCTTGATACGTGAGGCTGCTCACAAGAGTAATGGGTCTTATTCAAGGTCACATATGAAATTTTTGAAGGGGGGAAAACTTGCACTTGGCTGTCCTTTGAAGCCAGCCCACAGGCTTGCTGTGCTGGTGGATCTAGAAAAAGGAGCTGCTTCCTCTATGTGAGAACTATCTGAAGGCATCATGGTATCGCAAGGCACACGTCAACAGAATTGTTCAAGCCGTATATAAGGAAGGTGATTACCTACCAGCATACTGCACTGACCATGCCCAGCTGCCAAAAATAAGTGACAATAACTTGGAACGATTGCTGCTTATGAGAAGGTTTCTTCCTTTCTCAGCCACTGTCTTACCAGAGGCCTGAAGACATCAAGTAGGGATGTGATGTGGGAGCAGAGAACGGGGGATCAGCTGCCTAAATTTATCACCGCTGTAAACAAGAGCAGGTATTTCAGTCCTGTGCCATAATTCAGCTGCTGGAAAAGGCAAAAAGTCAGTGTCAGAAGTGATGTGAAATAATTTTTCACAGCTTAGTCTTACTCTATCATTTTACTAATGTAAGGAGTGGTTGGTTTGTTGATGTAATGCATTGCAGGAGATGACACCAGAATGAGATGCCTCTTCATTGCCCTGATGAGCTGCAGCAAGGCAGGAAAGGCAACACAAGCTTCACCTTCCCAGGTCCTTTCTGCTGCTGCTGCAAAGATTAATTCATTGCTGAGGGTATGACTAGATGCTGACACACAGGCACTGCCACACGCTGACCATCAGCTTGAGGCACTTCCCTCAACATAACATGGAAATCCTCTCCTCTTCCTCAGCCCCTCTTTGCTTCATTGCATGTTAGCTTTTAAAAGCTATTTATTTTTAGCACTTTGAAAAACTCATACTGCTCTTGAAAAAGATCCTTAATGTTTGTCCTCAGCATCTGCTACCTGTTTCTAGCAAAAACGAGAGACCTAAAACTCTGTTGTGCTGTATTAAGAAGGCATTTTAGTGTTTTTAATGGAAGAAAATAACAATACAGGATATAATGCCCATTGCATGTGCTTGGTGCAGTGTAATTGCTCTGGGATACTCAATCCTTTCTATATAAAGCAGCCATACCAACCCAACCATCAGAACAACTTTAATATTTCACAGTGAAATGAAACTGCAGATTAAAACAGATGGTTCCAACGTTTCATTACAAGCTGTGGTGCTTATTTGCTGACCATTGGCTGGTATATGTAAACATATAAAAGGCAAAAAAGCCCTTGGATACAAACCATACTTTCTCTTAGCTTTTCATTCATGGTTACAGCATAGTTATGAATGTTATGTATCCAAACAGGGTCTTTAAAGGTGCTGAATTCAATTTACATTTACCGCCAGAAGGAAGAGGTCATGTTAAGTGCAGATGGGTGGGGAGAGAACAGAGGGTTTACAACTGTCCTGCCACAGTATCACCAAGGTTGGAAGAGGCCTCATCAGCTCACAGCTAGGCAAACCCAGAGACTTCTGCACCTCCGTGGCACAAAAGCCCAGTGCCCTCCCTCTGGTATCCCAGGATGCTAGGTGTCACCTGCACAGCTGTGCCCAGAGGTTCACCTGTTGTCCTCAGGTCATGGCTGCAGGAGGTGGTCCAGACTGACCAGGTCCAGACCTGTGTTTTCATTGCTGACTTTGGATACCCCTGATTTGACTTCCTCTTTCAAAACCCTTTAAAAGAGCTTAAGCTGCACATTGCTGGTGTAGACTCCTCATGCCTTCATTTGCTTATCTGGTCGAAGAGACCAGTACCTATTGCATATGGAGGCAGAAAGGTTTAACTAATGTTTGCAAAGTTAAATCACAGAATGATTTAAGCTGGAAAAGACCTTCCAGGTCATCGAGTCCAACTGTCAACCCAGCACTTTCAAGTCCAGCACTGAACCAACCATGTTCCTCAGCACTGCATCTACATATCTTTTGAACTTAGTGCCATGGTCTAGTTGATTGGACTAGGACTGGTGATAGGTTAGACTGGATGATCTTGGAGGTCTCTCTCAACCTGGTTGATTCTATGATAGGTAGCCTGCTCCAAGTCTTGACAACCCTTCTTGAGACCACTGCATGAAAAAATACTGCTAACTGTAAAGCATGAGCAACTAGAGTAGGAAGAAGACTGTTGTTGAGCAGTCCCTTTAAGGGTGTGTGTTTGTTTGTTGTTATGGGTGGGGGGGGTGGGGGGTGGGGGTTTGATATACTGAATGAGAAAAGCCCAAAGCTGACCTTCTCAGTCCTTGGGAAGTGCAGCCCTGTTTGCACAGGCAGGACAGCACAGGCAGCTGATGTAGTGGAACAGAGAGGATCACAGTATCAGCCCATCAGCTAAGCTGTCCTCACTGAATGAGTTAACTCTGCATTGAGAGGTATTAAATAAACCCCTCACAATTACAGCCAGTATTTCCAATGTACCAGCTGCACTCAGTGATGTTGCCCCAGGTATTTCATTTTTCAGATATTGTCAAACAAACAGAATTTCTGCTCTAAAAATAATTACCAACAAATCTATAACTGTATTTAGCTTTGCCAGAACTGAAATGAATAGCTGTTTCTTAAATGTGTAAATGCCATGCCTTCAGATATTTTCCATGCTGGTTAGTGCTGGGTTAGCAAAAGTGTAGGGACTTCAAGGGAGTCAGGACTTCATTCTGCACATCTCTGTAGGCAGAACAGTGAGTCAAGGATATTCTGCTTTACCTCTGCTTCATGATGCAGTAACATCACAAGGCAATATTAGCACCCTAGTCCTCATTTTCTCACTAATATACCTGAAGAAGTTGTTTGTGTTCCCTTTAATGTCCCTAGCCAGATTTAATTCTGGCTGTCCTTTAGCTTTCCTAACCTGAGCTCTGGTTGCATGAACAATTTCTTTTTATTCATCCCAGGTTACCTGTTCTTGCTTCCACTCTCTGTAGGCTTTCTTTTTGCATCTAAGTGTGTCCAGGAGCTCTCTATTCATCCATGCAGGCCTCCTGGCATTCTTACCTGCCTTCCTCTTTTTTGGGATACAAAAAAAAAAAAAAAAAAAAAATCTGCCCTCCTTCTCTCATTCGAGTGGTGGATATTGTGATTGCTTTTATGTAGAGAAGATTTGAACAGAATTTCTACCTGCCAGGGCAGTACCTTAATTTCTTGGTTGGTAACATCACTAGACTTGCTGGGCGTCCTAGTTAAAGTACTGTGAGCTGCTTCATAGTTGCAGATATAGTCTATGTTACCCCAGGTCTTAGAAACAGTGGACACTGAGAATCAGACTAGATAATCTCCAGAGGTCCNCAATAGTCCTGGCTGTAACTGGGGATTCACAGCATGGATGCTGAAAGAATGGAGACAGCATGGTAATGAAAAAAGCGTATCCATCATCAACAATACAATACTTACTGTGACCTAAGGTCAGGTTTGTACAGTTACACCAGATGTTAGATTTCAGCCGCTCTTTGAAATGAAGAAACACAATGGTTGCTATTCCTGTAGTGTTGTGGATTTCATTAAACAACAGGTTTATCTTTTAGCTTTCAAATGTACAGCAAGATTAGGATAGTCTAACATTTAGGTTTCAGAAAGATCCGGTAAGCATAATGTAAAGTAGAGCTGGTGCTATAAAAAAAAATGACTGTTTGGAATGCAACGGCCTGCTCTGTCTGGTGGCAGAGCTCAGTAATGCAAAGGGTGAAAGAAGCAGATACAATAAATAGCTCTCATGGTGTAGCTGTTTCTAAAGCAGCCCAGGAAAGGGTGTGCGTGGCCCCTGGGGACACTGTGCCCCACAACACCAGGGAGGGCAAATACGTCTTTGAACTGAGCTTGCTTCTTTCTGTGCTTCAGCTTTCTGCTGCTTTTCTTCATCCTTAAGTGATAACAGAGGAGTGGGGCCATCATTAGAGGAGTCTTACCTAAAAGGTAGTTGGAATTGCTTAGGATTTCCTTTGGTCATCCCCTCTGAACCAGACTGCTGCAGCCCTGGCTGCTTCCCTCCCCTCTGAGCGCTGCCCAGGTCTCCAAACAATGAGACATTGCTTTGCAACACTGCCCACTCTTTTCCCTCATTTACTTCATTTAAGGTCCCTTAGCAGTCACTGTGCTTTTATATATATAATTGTATATATTATTTATTATGTGTGTGTATATATATATATATATTAATATATAAATGTAGTATACCTTATATATAATATATTAAAATTGTTTTATACACACACACACACAAACATTCATAGCCTTAAGAAATTACTGTCATTCTAAAACCATATTCTCATCCATAATTATTAATCAGGAATATATAAACTCTCAGGCTGAATAGAAGAGATAAAAGACTGGCTTGTAGTTCCCAAGAAGCCTTTCAATTATCTTTCCCCTCTGTTTTCTTCACCCCAAAACCTTGCATTGTTTGTAAACAGTCCTAGACAAAGCAGGTAAGGCAGAGGAACAAGGTCCATGTCCTGAATTATTTCATTAAAAATTAAAGCTTTATAAAAGTGTACACATTTCATTAACTTCCCGTTGCAGGCTTTGCAAATATTCTAAGGGATGCTAATCTCCTGGCTTTAATTAGATTGAAGGTCTCTTGCAAAGGCTATCATTTTAATATAAAATGAGCGATCTTTTAAGCTTTGTGAATTAGAAAACAAGAACTCCCATTTTAGATCAACAGTTATACACTGAAACAAAAGAGCTTTGGAATTTTCACAGAANAAAAAAAAAAAAAATCTGCCCTCCTTCTCTCATTCGAGGGGGGGATATTGTGATTGCTTTTATGTAGAGAAGATTTGAACAGAATTTCTACCTGCCAGGGCAGTACCTTAATTTCTTGGTTGGTAACATCACTAGACTTGCTGGGCGTCCTAGTTAAAGTACTGTGAGCTGCTTCATAGTTGCAGATATAGTCTATGTTACCCCAGGTCTTAGAAACAGTGGACACTGAGAATCAGACTAGATAATCTCCAGAGGTCCCTTCCAACTCCTACCATTCTGTAATTCTGTGACATCAATCATCCAGGACAGTGCAGGACCTCATTTCCTGCACAGGGACTCAAATCTTGCAACAACAATGAGCAAAGACACATTTGCAGGTGTCCACATCTGCTTCACAATTTAAATCTTAATCTGGTCCTATAAGGGCTTTAAGAAAATGAGCATCCAAAGAGGAAAGTACAGGGGAAGGCATTAGATGTAGAGGATCACCTTTCCTTGACACTGTTCTTTCAGGATCATAGCTGCATCTTCAGACACATAACCCTTGATCATTGTGTGCTGGAGCTATCATGCAGAAGAGTTTGCTCATACAATAGCATATTGTTGACAACAAACTAGAAGAGCCATTTGAAAAAAAAGAAAATAATCTTACAATGCATGCTTAAAAGTNGAGTCTTACCTAAAAGGTAGTTGGAATTGCTTAGGATTTCCTTTGGTCATCCCCTCTGAACCAGACTGCTGCAGCCCTGGCTGCTTCCCTCCCCTCTGAGCGCTGCCCAGGTCTCCAAACAATGAGACATTGCTTTGCAACACTGCCCACTCTTTTCCCTCATTTACTTCATTTAAGGTCCCTTAGCAGTCACTGTGCTTTTATATATATAATTGTATATATTATTTATTATGTGTGTGTATATATATATATATATTAATATATAAATGTAGTATACCTTATATATAATATATTAAAATTGTTTTATACACACACACACACAAACATTCATAGCCTTAAGAAATTACTGTCATTCTAAAACCATATTCTCATCCATAATTATTAATCAGGAATATATAAACTCTCAGGCTGAATAGAAGAGATAAAAGACTGGCTTGTAGTTCCCAAGAAGCCTTTCAATTATCTTTCCCCTCTGTTTTCTTCACCCCAAAACCTTGCATTGTTTGTAAACAGTCCTAGACAAAGCAGGTAAGGCAGAGGAACAAGGTCCATGTCCTGAATTATTTCATTAAAAATTAAAGCTTTATAAAAGTGTACACATTTCATTAACTTCCCGTTGCAGGCTTTGCAAATATTCTAAGGGATGCTAATCTCCTGGCTTTAATTAGATTGAAGGTCTCTTGCAAAGGCTATCATTTTAATATAAAATGAGCGATCTTTTAAGCTTTGTGAATTAGAAAACAAGAACTCCCATTTTAGATCAACAGTTATACACTGAAACAAAAGAGCTTTGGAATTTTCACAGAAGGTTAAGCTTTTTGCACTACCTAACGTGCCACACAGGCAGTACAAGCATCCACCATGTCCATCCAGGGATGTGTTGCACACATACATACCTGTGCGCGCACAAACACACACACACACACACACACACACTCACACCCCACCTAACAGATTACACCTCTTTACACCATGGACAGCACACCAAATTCCACCCCAATACTTCCACCAGATCACAGAATCACAGACTGGTTTGAGTTGTAAAAGACCTTTAAAGCTCATCTAGTTCAACCTCCCGCAGTTATCAAGGACATCTTTAACTAGACCAGATTGCATAGAGCCCCAAACAACCTGACCTGGAATGGTTCCAGAGATGCGGCACCTACTGCCTCTCTGGGTAACCTGGGCCAGTGTGTCACTACCCTCGGTGTAAAAGATTTCTTCCTTCTATCTACTCTAAATCTCCCTCTTTAAGGATAAAACCATCACTTGTTCTGTCACAACAGTCCCTGATAAACACTCTGTCCCCACCTTTCTTATAGGTCATGTTTAAGTCTTTAAAAGCTGCAATAAGGTCTTCCCAGATCCTTCTCTTCTCCAGAGTGAGCAACCCCAAAATCAAGGTCTTATTGGCACGTTGGCCCTATCTTTCTTGCTCTTAGGACTTTCTCTGTAAGTCATTCTGTGTGACAAGGATGACCCATCTCTCAGCGTGGGACAGCACCTCAGCCCAGCACCAAACATGCCTCCTTTTCCAGGGACTGCACTGAACTCCTTTAAATCTGCCAGTTGTCATCTGCCCCTGTTTTCTTGCTATGATCCCCTGCTAGGAGATGAATTTTTGATATTTCTGACCAAGATCCAATCTTCTTTCCCTTATCAAACGTAATAGAAAGTGCTGTAGTTACAGAACAACAAACTCACCTCCGGCATAAATGTCAATCTATTTTTAAGTGTGGGATCAGCTCGGGAACTGCCTGTGACAGCGTACCACTTCATGCCAACATGGTGCCCCTTCATTCCTTCTTTCACTTGCCTCCAGCCCCCTGCATTTGGCACCACGCTGGCTCAAAAGCTGCCCCCCTTCTAGCTGGTTCCCCTCCCTGTGCCTGGTGCCACCTGCTCCCACCTTAGGTCTGGCACAAAGTGAGCTGGTGTGATGTGAGTCAGGCTGCAGCACTATTTCCAGTTTAGGTGCCTGGACGGTTTTGAGTTTGTGTGCTGAGTGTTCCTCTTTCAGCCCCAAGTTCAGTTCTGTTAACTTTCAACTACATCCATGTAAGTCTAGAAATTGTTTGTAGAACTGTGCAGGTCAGCTTTGTGCATTTCGCTGTTGGACTCTGGGGCTCATCAGCTACTTCCAAACTATCTCACACTTTCTTCTGAGGAGTGCATTTTGGAGATGGACATGTTATTTTTTATAGTCAGACTCAGGGTAGACTACCTCATGGAATCTGAGTGGCTAAGAGAGACTTGCAAAAACCCCTTGTGTTTGCACTTGCAGAGAACAGACCTCCAAACCCACTGCAAGCGTTAGAAAAGCAGTTAATTAAATAATGATTTAATTTTTTCCCTTTCAGTTGGTCATTCATACCAATCTGGTGCACAGACTCTTCAAAACTAAGAGGGCTAAGCTCTAAGTATAAATTTAATTAATCAATAATTGTCATTTTAAAACAATCCTGATTTATTCAAAATTGACCTCTAGAAAAGAAGTGACTTTATTAATGTCTGTTCTTTGCTCTTCGCTGCGGCAGCTCTCTCCCACTGAACTGTCTTATTGGCCAAGTTTCCTTTAAGAGAGCAAAATCCTCAACTTCATTTCTCCAGTTCCCTAATTTTGATTCAGAGCCACGTCTTTGTTTAAAGGTTTATGTAGATAAACCTCAATTTTGTCAATCTCAATTTTGTATAAGAAGTAGGATCAACTTCTAATTTCCAATGTTAAATCCTACGCTCTACTTTTCCACCACAATATTCTCAAGATGACTATTCCAGGTTAGATCCCATGCTGGGTTCAACACTTAGAATGAACTAAAGTAACAGTAACTTCATTTACTCATTAAGAAGACAGGCTTGCTCTGAAACTACCTGATATGCAGTGAGCTTTCAGAGTTCAGGTTAAGGTGGACAACAATGGTATGGACAATAGCAATGACATTTGGGAATGCCTGAAATACAAATCCACTGCTTTGCTATTGCTGAAGGACACACAATAATACAGGTAATCTTTTGTGATTGTATACGAATGAGCTATGAAAGCTCTTCCCACAGAGTGCCCAGCTGCTATGGTAATGGTATGTTGCTTTAAGCCCTAGAGAGAGGTGAAAACTCATTGGCCATCATATTTCCTTCAGCACAATATCTGTCTTAAGGATTCTGGATACCACTGTTACATATGCTCCTGAAACAGCAGCAGAGTATTAGCACAGCGGTACCAAGCTTGTGGCTGCTGTGCTGCCAGGATGTTGCCACTTGTTCCCTCGTAAGCATTGATCCATGAGGGTGCAATGGGATGGTGAAAGCCCTAAGCTTCAGCTTCAGCCTCATCTCTACTGAAGGCAATCAGTAAAGCACAAGCATTGCATTCCCTTTCCTAGCAGAGTACTGCTAGAAAACGAATACTACAGCATGCCAGACATTCAAGTATTACTGAGACTGCAAGAAGTGGTCATATGGGGGTAAAACTGAAGTCCATGTAGTGTAATAACCTCAGAGTTTGGTGCCGAGGGGACAAGGTGCACAGATAAGAGTGCTTAGGCTATGCACCCACTCCCAGGCAACTAGGCTTAGCTCCCCTCCTACTATACCTCACTCTTCGCATGTAAGATTGACCTAACAAACACTTCTCCTGTACGCGCTATGACAGGTGCTGTATTTGAACAAATTTTAATAGACAGCATATTAACTCTGATGGCTTCAGATCACAGAGGTACATGTGCAAGTTTGCATCTCCTGTATAAACAGTCCTGACTCTCATCTGCTTTGATCAGTATCACTCACTCCTGTGATCCTTGCTCCTTCCCAGCATTGTGACAAATTTTTGGTTCCATGTCAACATCAATGTCTCCTTGGCTTTAACAGTGGTTGAGATGGGCCAGTTCATCTCAGTATCATATCCTGGCAGCTCAAAATTGATCTGAGGATACTGTCAAAGTTTTCAAAACCTGCCTATTGAATCTTCTGTTGAGCTGCAAATTTCTGAGCACCTCATTACTATGGATTTTTATGATCTGGAAGCCATGGGTATATTTCTGGCACCACTGAGCAGAATGGAAGGGGACAGAGGTACAGCACACTCAAACTCTTTTCTCCTCACACTTTCACTTCAAAATCCCTCTTGTCTAGCCACTGGGCTAAAAAGGGAGAAAGATCTGTGACCAAGTTAGTACAGTTAACTCAGACCAAGTTAGTACAAGAGAAAGTTCCCAAGGAACAGGGCTGGCATTACAGTTTTTGCAGAATTTGACCCATATTCAATGGGACTGTTTGGTCTATTATGTTTGTGCTACCTCTTTTCCTGTTTTCTTCTTTCTATGCATTGGAACATACACCTCTTTGGGACCAGATCCATGCTAAAGCTCCATAATATTCAGTACCACCATGCCAACTTCTGCCAGATGAAATTCTGCCTTTAAAATTCAGAGAATGCACTAATAGAGCCCTATGCTACACAGTCCACTGATTCTCCCCTCTTCAAATTCCCTTTGCCCCAGGCTATTACCTCAATTTGCCTTTTTTTTTTTTTTTCTTTTTTTCCTAGTGGCTGTTACACATCTCAGATACTTAGAACAAAGAGTATTGGTTTGATCTGTGTTTAAAGCAGCGTGTCCTGGAAGTTGTGCTTGCACGTGCATGATTGTTAGCATCCTGCTTCTTTTATATTTTTTTCCTGAAAATAAAGACTATTCTAATCTGTTACAACACCACGGAGAGTTTTTTTTTCTTTCTTCTTTAGAGACAACTGCAACATACAAATATTCTAGTGCTTAAAGGAGTGTGTGTCTACACACGCACCACCTAATCATTAGGCTCGTTTTCAAACCATATGCTCCAACTCATAAATAAAGTCTATTAACACTGAACTATTGATCAAATGTAAGGATCAGGGATTCCAGCATCATCTCTTTCTCTGTAGGCTGCTACCTCCACCAGCCCTTGTAAGTTAACATTTGAATTGGAATTAGCCCTTGTAATTACATTCATATTAATAGAATTAGAAGGCAAATGTTCTTCTGAGTTTTATCTTCGAGTGATAAACTGAATTGTCACTTCAATCTATTGCGCTTGCACAGAGATTTACTGTGTGTGAATCTTGAAGTAATTTTGAGATTGAAACTTGGGCATTTCTAGGGACAGACCAAGATCAAGAGACAGATTTGTCTTCTCTCAGGTGGCTGTAGCCCACAAAGCTTTTCCATTCCCAAAGCCTTATTGGTTATTGTTATTAGCCCTTTCTGTGACCCAGTCCTTGCATCTACTCCTTAGTGTGTACAGAACTGTTTGTGTCTCTTGAGTTCCTTTAGTTTCTCTTCATTTCCCTTTCTTAGAGCTTGTCCATTTGTTCTTGTTTTTGACACTAGTTTTCTGACATCTCTCCTAGCTATTCCCCTTAGAATCATATATAAAATAATGATGTCCACCCTGAGCTTTCCTCTCTTCAAAAAGCACTGACCTAGTTTCTCTGCTTTTACAGTAGTTCTCCAGTCCAATGTCAACGAGGTTGCCCTGACATATCACAGCTCTCATAGTTATCTCTCTCTTTTAATAATGGCATCCTGAATGGGGATTATTTCCTCAAAATGCATCTTCATCTGTTCCCTGTAGAATATTTCCTTTTGAGTTACTTCTGATTGATCTGGTTTTGGTAGTAGGGCTACGCAAAGATAGCTCTGATCTTTCTATCCAGGGCCTGACCACAGGTGATAATACCTGTGGACTTTGGCCAGAATTGGAGCCTTTGATAATGTATTCCCCAAACCTGTATAAAACAGAATGAAAAAAGCCATCGTTTAAATTGCTCTTTCTTATTATTAATGGAGCAGATCCTCAGCCAGAGTAGAGGGTCACTTAAGTCCTTGGATGTGTGCAGAGATGACAATATTGCCTACTAGCTACTGAATCGTTATTTTTCAACAGCACTGCTCACTTATTTTCCTTCACTTTGCACTACATTCTTCCTTTTTTGTTATGCCCAAACTTCCCCCTTTTCCTAAGGACCTGATCTTCCATCATCAAAGTAGGGGGGAGATTTCACTTAGGTTCCTACAGGAACATCATGAAGGCCTGGCTTTTTCTCTGGGTAAGTTTTTAGTATACTGTGGTTTCTCCATTTATTTTTTAAATGCACTCTCCATTCCCTCTCATTTCTCTAACCCAGTTATTTATTTATTTATTACTTTTCCCCCCCCCCCCCCATTCCATATCCTTTATCCTTTCTCATTGACCGCTGACTTAGAAAGTGCTCCCAGGTTGTGAAAAACTTCCCATCATCGCTTACTGCGCTGCTGAGGCAGGAGCTGGAGCTGCTCTGCTCTACCTGCAGCCGCTGAAGCATAGCAAACTCCAGAGACTCAGAGTCAGGGTGTGAGTTCTGATTTGAGCTCGAATGGGCTACATGGGAAACTGCTCTGGTTTATGTATTTGGGCTATCTAGACCAGGTAAGCAATTTTCTTACTGATATTTACTGAAGAATGTAGGGGTCCTCCATCACCTGCCTTAGTTCAGCCTCAGAAACTGTTTGTTGGTTGATCCATACACAGCTGGTTGCTGTGTAAGGATCATTTCTACTGTGTTGTTCAGGAGAAATCAAGCTGACTTCTATATAGTTTTCTAATTCTGTGTGGCAAAAAGCAACAGGAACATTTGCTAATTCACTTTGTACTGGGAGTTCCTTGTAGCAGGGGGCTGTCCTGCCAGGCTGTGGAGAGGACATTATTTTACAGGGTGATAGCTTCCATCACTTGTGAATTGATTTATTTCTTTTTTTCTTTGCAAGTGGGTGCGATCCTGATTTACACTGGTGTCACAATTTTATTTTATTATTTTATTATTNTTCTACCAAAATTGTTCAGTTGGTTGGGCAGCTCTTCCAAATGCTTTCTGTGGAGTGGAGGCAGACCAATACAGCAAGACATGAATAATTGATTCTGTCCCATTGAAACCTCTGGACTTGTTCTCCAACTCAGTCTTTCATGTAGATATATTATCTCGCTGAAAATTTCTTGTCAAAACTATGTTGAGTAAATAAAAGAGAGGTGAAATATCAGCAACAAAGCTAACAAACGGAGCTGAATGCTGCACTTGAAAGGATAGATCTAGCTGTTTACCATGCTAATCTGAAATGAAATGAAAATGTATGTTTTTCATCTTTTCAGACAACGATCTTCAAATACAGGTAGCTAAGGTCTTTTACAACACAGGGAGTTTTTTGTTGTGTTTTGTTTTTTTTTTTTTTTTTTTTTTTTTTGGTTTTTTTTTTTTTTTTTTTTTTTTTTTTGGGAAAAGCCA
>WBNM01006975.1:338548-425253 GCA_013399055.1 Ramphastos sulfuratus
TTTTTTTTTTTTTTTTTTAAAACTTTCTTCCCCTTTTGCACCCGGGCTCACAGGGGGTTTTTTTTTTTTTTTTTTTTTTTTTTTTTTTTTTTTGTTTTGGGTTTTTTTTTTTTTTTTTTTTTTTATTAGAGAAAAGCCCTATTGTGGAGTTGTCTGTGAGTGTGTGCCTGGATCAATGTGGAAACTGAAATATCTATTAGTGTTGATAGTCTCATCAATCTGAGCCTTACGCCATGCTCTGTTTTAACTTGCCCACCTAACTTGCTGGTGCTAAAGAAGGGTACACAAACACTTCCTGCATGCTCTGAGCTTTTTGTGCCATGCATCAAACCCTGAATCCCTTCTCATAGCTGTTCCCAGTCTGATCCAGTGCTGTGATGGCCCCTCAATAGCTAACGTGAGCACCCTAAGAAATCTTGGCAGTGATCAAGCCAGACATTAATCAGAATTATTGATAATATCTAATATTTATTGAGTTCAGCTGAGAAATTTTCTCATACTTCGGGGGGCAGAATCTAACTAGGTGTTATTCTTTGCTTCACAGAGATTAAGCTCGATTTGCAGCTCAGTTCCAGCAGCTTTCCGGAGGGAACATCCTCCCCAGACGGGCTGCATGTTGCTAATTACAAGGGAAATCCTGGCAGTGTCAAAGTCAGTGCCAAAACCTCACTGATTGCAGCAATGCCGGGATCTCACCAGATGTCTGGATTGTTTATCCATCTGGGGCTTTCTTGCCTGGGTTGTTCACTGGACAGCCTTGACCTTCCCCAGGAGTCACAACTCCCATTCCACCCCCACAGACGAAGGGCTGTTTCTGACGCAGCTCTGTCCCCCATCCCTACCTTTGGCTGCCACTCTCTGACGTATCTTTGGTGTTTTCACTTTGTTACAGCCAGAGAGGAAGAGAAGAGTCTTATCCGGCTGCAGCTGCCAGTGCTTTTCCGCTGACTGTCACCCAGCCCTGGCACTGGGCTCTCCAGCGATCATCTGGCTTCCACTGCTCCTCGTGGAATCTGTACATACCTACATGGAAAGATGTCATGAGCCTCAAGGAACTTAGTAGTTAAGGAGAGACAGGAATATGAAAGTAATTTTTCATGCAAAATTCTGCTAGGAACTACTAGACTTTCCAAAATATATTCCAAAGAAACACGGAGGTAGATTCCCGACTGGCATTAATCAGTGCTGATTAAGTCGTGGAGCTACCCAATTTCTGCCTGGTGAGTACTTTTCCTGTCATTGATTTATTACCTTCCTTAGTAAAATAAGACCTGGGAAATAAAGAGTTCAAGCAAATTTGCTCAGTTACCCAGCCAACTGTTGACTGTGGTACCAGGGATAATAAATGGTATGGGGAAATTCCCTGTACATGTTTGGGTACTGAGGTCAAGAACAGAGGTGTCCCTTGTGCTCTCCAAAGCTTCCAGAAGCTATATGACCCAACTCAGCTGTAGCAATACATGTAGGACCTTCAAAGAACAAAAAGATGTCTGGGTGAACACGGACAATGTGACTGCAGCTCAAGGTACCTGCAGAGAGCCCAGAGCACCACTTCCCTTGCTGAGGAAGAGGAACATTTGCTTTTCCTTCTCAGCCTGCCATGAGAATGGCTGAGATCCAATATCTCCCACCAATGAAGAATACAGCTGCACAAAGACTTCTGCTAGGGACAGTGTGTGGGACTGTCCAAGCAGAGAATGAACGAATTTTTGTATCCATTTTGTGCTGTTACCAATGGATCTGGTGCCTGGAAGGAGCTTATCACTTGAAGAGGTCAGATCCTTTAAAGTGTGCATCACCTACAAATTTCTGAGCACTTCTAAATGCTTTTTGGGGTTGTTGTGGCCAAAGGGTAGAACTCTGCACTTAGCCTTGTTAAATCTCATTCCATTGGCCTCTGCCTACCCATCCAACCTGCTAAGGTCCCTCTGCAGGGCCATCCCACCTCCCAACAGATCAACACCTGCTCCTAACTCGGTGCCATCTGCAAACTTACTGATGACGGACTCAATCCCCTGGTTCAGATCTCTTCACAGAGAGTGATTTGCCATTGGAATGGGCTGCACAGGGAGGTGTTGGAGTTGCCATCCCTGGAGGTGTTCAAGAAAAGACTGGATGGTGCTATGGTCTAGTTGATTGGCTAGGGCTGGGTGATAGGTTGGCCTGGATGATCTTGGAGGTCTCTTCCAACCTGGTTAATTCTATGATTCTTTAGAGACTATTGCTAAGTCACATCTTACAAATCCATCCAGTAACTTAAGTATAGAAAGAACCTTTACTTTAATATTGTGGAAGAAAGTGATCTAACTCTTCACAACTATAGTGAAAGGATTTCTTCACTTCTGGTCTTCAACTCATTCTCCCTTTTCCATGCTGAAGGCAAACTATTTGATTCTCATCTTATGACTCACCCAGCTCAGAATGACAATCACCTGGTGTGCCCTAAATGTGCTTTCCCATGACCTGGAGAGGAGCATTTATTGCTCTATTACCCAAACTATGCACATGCTGACCATACATTTGCTGCATCTTTTTTAAATGAAAGCTGCACTGGTACAAACATCTGCCTATTTGCTTGTCAGTGACACCTGTCACCAACCTCATTTAGTGACAATGAACAAGAAATGTATTTTTTTTTTTTTCCAAACCCAGAATGTTTCAACCCTGAGGCACGGCCCACCCCACCCTTTACTCCAGATCTTTGCCTCTGCATCACCGCACTAAATAAATTAACAAGTTATCAACAAGACTGCCAGGCCACTATGGGCTCCCCATTACTGAGGCTGTCATTGCCACTCAGAGCTCCCTTGGAACGTGACAACTTCACAGCAGAAGGTCACTCCCCCCTAGTCACTCTCTCGCTGCTGCTTGGAGGCAGCCATTCTGAGAAATGATTTGTTATGGTGGAATCGGAGGCACATTTGTTAGTTAATTCATTCTGTAAAACTCAAATGAGATGAAAAACAAGCAGAGATCTGACAAATGGCATTTAATTATGTCTGAGCCTAAAATTCATAATACATATTTATGCTGCCCTAAGTCATTTGCAGCCAAGGTCCCTTTTATTCTCATAACTGAGTCAAATTGCTGATATGGGAAGAGGGTGTTAGTGATGGGCTGCTCCACATGCTTTCATTATGGTGCCTTTCTCTTTCTTCCCCTGTCCTCAACAGGCCACAGTTTCTCCCAGAGTTTACAGTACAAGAGTTCTCTAGGTGTTGTTATTTCATACCTTGTGCAAATAATGCAAAGAAGAGCTCATAGGTAACTAATAGCTTTATCTTGGAAGGTTAAAGCAGTCTCATTTCTAATCACGTATTGTCTCTAACTACTTTGTGGGGTTTTGTTTCAGGCTTCAGATCTAAAAAGATAGCAGGAAGCATTGCACAAGGACTGTGTCCCTGGTGAGCTATAACCTGCCACAATCAGGATAACTTGTTTTCTGCAGTGGAGAGGGAGCTGCCTCTGCAGTGACACCAGGAGAAATGGTTAGTACAAGACAAACAGCAACACCTTGCACTGATGCTGCAGAGGTTTGAGAGAATGTGTAAAACACTGGCTCCTGGGAAACGGACACTCTGGCATGTGTGGCTTCTTAGCACATAGAAGCTTTGACCTAGCAAAGTATTCACGTGCTCTTAAGTGCACATCTGAATGGGCTAAATATACACCTGCTTCTCCTGTCAGCTGCAAGGAATCTATAGACTCTGCATCTGATGTAATGCCTGAAATGTCTTTGACACCATGGCATACCCTGCAGCTCTGCTGAAGATATGTGTATATTTTTATACTGGTTTGGTGCTGTTATTATAAAAGCAAGCCATTTTTAAGTCCTTCTCTCAATATGGCATAGAGTCTTCAACCAGCATCCCAGGCAATGCCTGACTGGAGAGAGACTTAAGAGAGAAGCATTTCCATCTTCTCTTCCCCTCCAGCTTCCTCAGCCTCTGCTCCCTGCAGAGTCAGGTACATTGGAAATGCTGTCCATGACCATGAAGTCAGCAGGAGGCTTTTTCTCCCCTGCAGTGGGCTCCCACTCAAGCCTGAGCACCTCTGTCTCTTTACCTCCTCCACCATGAGACAGGGACCCCAAATAGCTTCATCTGGTCACTTGGACGAGAGTGTCTGAGGAGGAGAATGTGCCCCAGCAGCTCAGGAGAGAGGTAATTTCCTAGCTCCCATCTGGCTGCTGTGCTGTCCCTGCCTCTCTTGCTGCGTGACTGCGCGCAAGCCTGGAGAGTGCTTTTCAAAGCTTCTTGACATTATTGCTCTGCCGAGGCACCACAGACACTACCTCTCCTCCCTTCTCTCTTGGCACGTTGCCACCCAAACTCACTAGGGAGCTTCAGGTTTTTTGTTCTCTGGTGAGAAATTTCATTTGACCCTTTCAAGTGGGACAAGAACAGATATTAGATTTGTTGACGATGAAGTGCTTTTATCTGAATTCAACAAAAGAGGTACAATGAAAAGATTGCAGCTGTTGAGGGAAAGCACTGCACCTATTACAGAGTTCATATGCATTTACAAGTGGCACATCAGTGAAGGCCCTCCTCACCCTGGCAGATGTATGCTCCTTCCATGGAAAACTTGTTAATCTTTCAGTCAGCTCTACATGCTTTACATACCTTTGGGAAAATGTGGTGCTTGACTCTCTTGCCAGATATTGCAATGATAGAAATGCTATTAGCAGGTAAAAGCTACATGGAGGGGCTTTATCTTCCTTGTAAGTCCACCAGGTCTTGATGTAGGATGGGACAGCAATTTAGAACACCAGATAACTTGGGCTGTAATTAAATTCTAATGCAACTATTGCCCTATTGAATAGACATCTACTTACTTTTTTTTTTTTCTTTCTTTCTTTAGATAGATTTTGGTCAGAAATAGATTTTTTTTTTTTTTTGCATGTTTTCATGCACACACATGTAAAGCCACATAGCTACTACAGCATTATGTCCTAAAAATTAAGGTAGCAAATCAACTCAGACAGGAAGCAAGTAACTGAAAACCAGCAAAGGAGCCTGAAAAAAAACCCAAAAACCAATGTAGCTATTATTATGAAGTGCAGTTGCTGTATGATGTCAGATAAGGGCAATAAAGTTTCTACTACGCAGAGAAAATCCTGATGAAATCTGGGGGAGGATGTAGCTTGCAGTCAACCAAAAAGTGGCAATAAGCATTTGCCCATATCCTAATGTACTGGGGACATGGGGGTGTGATTGAACAGAAACAGCAAATGCCTTGCAAGCTCACCAGATGCTTTGCAAGCTCACCAAAGTGACCCAGGCACTAGGTCAGCAGTATTTCCTAACAGTCAAAGAGAGCATGGCCATCCTTGAATACAGGCACTGAGGTAGTGCCCAGTGTGGCCAGTAAGAGCCAGGGCTCACAATGCAGCTTTAATTTGTGCTGGGTGGACTTCCCTTAGAAGCCCTCTAAAAGCCTGGTTCTGCTGGAGCACAGTTTGCACTGACTTTCCTCTCCCCCCGGCCTTTCCCCGTGGCCCTTGTTCAAGAAATGAAGTAGGAACCAGGAAGGCTGCAGGTGTTTCATAGTGGAGGAAGAATTCATATGGGGAGCATTCAGTTCTTAAGCACTGGTTTCCAAACACTTGCCTTCCACCCAGTATGAGCTCTCCTGACTGCTGAAGGAGTGGCACAGTAATAATTTTGCAACCACCTCCGTGCAAAAATACGACAGTGAAGGGAAGACACCAGGCTGAGGACAACATCTGTGTCAGTGGATGGGATGTTGTGCTGGGAATGATGAACCTACTGGAAAACAATTAGTGAGCTTGGCCTCATTCCTAAAAGTCTTCGCATCTGATAACATTCATGTGCTTTATGTGCAGTAGTGGTCTCATTGACATCAATGGTTGCACTTCCCTGGATTTTGTTGGCCTGAAAATTTTACCCTAAAGGTTTTATTTCCCTTTACAAAATTCTCTAAACAAAATCTTCATGCTTGTTTTGGCCTCTGACTTACCTTGTAGATGTATCAGACCCCGTCTCTTGCATCCTGTACCTTGATTTGCTCATGTCCCAAACACAGATTAGTTCTGGAGCACTTGCAGGTAGCTTCACGCTCCAAATGCACCTTATTTCTTGCAGAGAGTTGACTCTGCAGCTGCACAGGATGTGGAAGGTCAGAGCCCATGGGTTGCAGCAAAGGCCATCATAGTCAGCGCAAAAGATTCCCACAGTTAAACAGATTTTGGATCTGGCCCATGTGAATTTAGCAACAACTTTCTACTTAGCATGCTGGCACAAAGGGAGTCTTTTCAGACTGTTCCTCACCGGCTTTCTTTCTGCCTTCCAGCAGATCTATAGCAAAGTATTGGCTCCTTGCCAGTTTAAGCAAGTCAGACCCATGAGCTAGTAACTCTGCTCTCGGACAATCTTTAGCTCAATAGTGGCTCATGGTCCTAATGATAGCCACAACTGTGACAGGATAGCACAACAATTCCAGTATGCACGTCTGTAGGTGATGCTGCTTTGCCAAAGTGACAGCAGGGCTGCATCTCGGCTTGCGTTGGTGGAGACTATGGCAATATGGGAGCTCATGTACATGGCAGAGCAGCTCTGCTGCACTGTGTGGATGCTGCAATGACCTAAGGAGCAGTGCCAGATCAGTCTGGTTGTTTAACAGCCATTGTGGCTATTATTGCAGGATTTGGGCTGGTGCTAAGAGGTGCAGTTCCTACTGCAAAGCTCTGTTGTTGAAAAGGCAGGAGGATGGCAAGGGCGGTGATTGCCAAGGGAACTGTAAATTGAGTTCCCCAGCCTTTCTACACTGTTCACATCCAGTCCACATTCAACTTGTGCCTTTCTCCATCATGGAACTACTCTTGCACTAGTGAGACATGAACTGTTTGTGCTCTTCATCCAGTTAATACTGTGGGTTGGCATTGACACCACAAAAATCTTATCCGTCATACGCAGTAGTAAAAATATCAGAGTAAGTCAGTGTGGGGGTTCCTGTGCCCTGGGGGTACCTCTGTTCTCTGTGGTGATTAAAGTATGTTGATGTCTGAAAAAGCAGTGTGACCTCAAACTTGTACTGGGACTCTGCGAAGATTATAGAGCTCTTGTCCAAAGGGAGCATCCCTGGCTGCTTTCAAAGCCTTGCCTTCATTTACAAGGAAGGATTACACCTGACAAATAATAATCATTAGGATTTAACTAATGCTTTCTTCCTAGCACCTTGTCTTCTAATAAAGTCTTAAAAATTTAATTTACATCCTTACACATCCAGGTAACAGATCTCTAGTTAGACTAAACCAGGTCATTTTATACTGTATGCAACTTCTAAGCAACAAGGAGAACATGCACATTACTTGATTTAATTTTTCTTCTCTGCCGATCCTAGTCTATCTTCAAAGTCTTGAAAACTGTTACCAAAATCAGATCAAATATGGAGAGCTCATCCACTAGGTCTAAAACCACATGTTCCCTGCCCCCAGGACTTTAAGTGATACCTTTCTTACCTTGCTAGCTTCAAGCCTTGGTCTCCAGGTGCACCAGTGTAGCTCAGTGTTTGAGGTTCAGAGCATTTTCACAGACAAGCAGTGTCAGTCAGCGAAGCCTGCAGCCAGACCATGAAAGTTTTTCATTGACTTCAACACAATTCAACATTTACTCTGCACTGATGAATGAAGAAAATGTTCAGCTAATTAATTACTTCATGCAGCTTCTAGTCCTAATATTAAACCATTGCTTCATTTTCTATTCCTGTACCCTTACCAAATAGTAGTAGATTATTTCATGGGATAACATAATTTTCCTTCCCTTCTTCCGGTGCCTTTCAAGAAAGTGCCTTATAAGGCAGACCTGGAATTGGCAGAAAAAACCACCAGGCACAACCCATAGCAAGACCTAGTTAGAGCAACTGCTGATTTTAGGCTCCCTCCTCATCCCAAGTGGCTCTGGCAGTTTCCTTTTATTCTTTAACATTGTTTGCATTATTTACACAGCTGCTCCACTAACTTTTCCTTGTTATTTATTTATTTATTTATTCCCTTTTTTTTTTTTTTTTTTTTTTTTTTTTTTTTTTTTTTTTTTTTTTTTTTTTAATATATATTAACTTTCTCCCTTTAGAATTTAGAACAACATCAATTAATATTTACTGCCTCTAAAAGCAGATTTGCTTGTGATTAAAACCACAAATCTAACAGTGCCTAAATGTAAGAGCGACCTGTATTTATGAGGGGGTTGCAGAGGCGGGTTTTGAAAGTTGAACCACATCGTTTCGAGATCCATAATCAGTTTGGGGTGGGTTTTTTTTGTTTGGTTTTTTTTTTTTTTTTTTTCATTTTTTCCAGGTCCAGGTGTCCAGAAATGTATCAATTTTCTCACTCTCTTTTGCTAGTTGGTTTTAAACCCTGAAAGTAGTACTGCAGCTGTGCACGGTACGGCTGTGCAACTGCCCGCTGGATTTACATGCGCAATTACCCCAATAGCACACAACCCTCAGAGACTCACACATGCAAAAAGCCTGTTAGCTGTAAAACTGTTGGCATGGATGCTCCATTTCCATATGCAGTCACAATGAATATGCATATACATTAGGTGCAGAAGCATGCACACAATTTTGAAACGGGGGCTTCAGTGTGAACCAAAAGAGGAGAAGACAAACGATTCAAAGGAGGGCTTCAGGTCGAATTCAGTGAGCCAGCATAAATCTGCTGGATTGTGCTCATGTGTCTCACAACCAGTGCAAGACATTTTCTTCAATTAAATGTGTGTGTGTGGGGGGGAAATGTGGATTTGTAGTTTTCTTATTTTCACCTTTACATCTTTTGTCTGCTTATAATCTTCTTTAGTTTCCCCTCTCTGGGTCTAATAGATTTAAAAAAAAACCAACAGCTCAATGTAATTTTTGGCTAAAACTTGCAGGCACCTTAAGGTAAAGAAAAATAAAAAGAATCTCTGAGCACTAACGTGTTTGAAAATCAGGCAACCAAAGACTGTAAACATAGACTTAGGTGTCTGAATTCAGGCACCTATTTTTTAAAACCTTGGCTTAGAAAATAAAGTATCTGATTGTATATAGATAATATAAATCACCAGTCACTTTTATTACATGCATGTTTATATAAAGACCTTAGAACACGTTTTTAAGATGTAAACGTTCCTTAGTATGTTTAACTATGTGTCTAAAGAAGATGTAGGACAGAAAGAAAACAAAAAAGTTTGACAAATGTTTCTGATCAATCCTGGAGAAATCAATAGGAATTCACCCACAGCATGATTTCATTTAACTTTCCATGCTAGGAATAGTAACCTGGCTTTCAGTTACAGCTAAAGCATTCGTACTTCTTAGTGATATAATTCTCATGTCAACATATATCAGGCAGGCAGAGAATGGCTTGGAGATGAGGAGGGAAAGGATGAGCAGATGGAAACACAGAAATGGTGTGGACTGAGTTGTATGGTTGGGTGACTTTGTAAAAGCAAAATTGTTTTTTGATTAAAACTGAGTTTTTCACTGAAATGTCTGTCTCACTTCCACCTTTGAAGGAGCAGAAAGTGTCTGTTTTTCAAAGCGTATTTTATTGCTTATATGAAAAATATCCAACACCTGAAAAAACTGGAGCAGCTTGGTGGAGAAAAGAGAAAAAACAAATCACAACCACCGCATTGGTACCTTGGTGAGACTCTCAGTCTGGGTGCCTGGATGCCTTCTGTTCCTTCAGCCATGCATCACGCAGTGTCCAGGAGTTTGGTATCTCCATCTTACGTGGTCTTAATGTGCTTCTGGAAAACAAGATTGAGGGGCAGGGAAAGGGTGGGGAAACACAAGCACAAAGAACATAAGGCTTGAGGCATGCAAGCATAGTCCCTGTGAATAAGTGTGGGATTTTTGTTTTACCAAAAAAGAAAGTACTTCAGCCCATAACTCAAATACCTCAAAAGATAATTTTAGTTTGGAAACGTCATCATTCTTTTTGCAAAGAAGTCAATGACTTCAGTGCAGAAAGCCACCACTTCCCACCTCCCAGGCAAGGTGAAACTGTTAGCACTGCAAGCTCCTATGTCAAACTTACTTCTACTGCCTTAGCAGACCAGAACCTTACATGGTCTATGGAATCCAATGGAGCATTCAAGCCCAGGGAACATCTGGTTTACACTATTTCCCTCTTGTTTGCTCGTGTTTGTGCTCCTGGAAGCATGTGCATTTGGGTCCATAAGTGTATGCTCGTGTGCATGTATGTCTGTTCTTATTTATTCTAAATATAAACTGTTTTCTGAAGGGACATTATTCAGACTTAGATGAAAGAGTACTATCCTTCATAGAAGTTTGGCTAAAACTCTGAGCTTGACACAGAATGCCATATTGGACTAAACCAAATTGTGGAAACAATGTTCTCCAAGTACTGAGGGAGTTCAAGCTTGGATTGGTCCATTGCAAGGAAAGTTATGGGTAATAAAAAGAGATCTCAGCTTCGCTGCTTCAATGAATGAATCCCCAGCTATATATAAAGCAGATGTCCTTTTTACAATATGCAATGTGTAGGCTAAGAGACTGTATCAGCTACTGACATCTGAGAGTGACATTGCTGTGCAATGCAGCTTTTATCTTGCGTACACACAGAATTATGTGCGCGCACACAGAGCCTACGTGGCTCAAATAGAATGGTTTATTGTGAGATTTTCCATCAGCACCCAGATTTGGCTGACTCCGGAATCCATACAGAAGAGATGAAAAATGTTTTACTCAGCTGATGAGTGAGTCTGCAAAAGGAAACACCACAAAAGCCACTTTTAGTCCAATAAGCTGAAGAAGCTCTATTATTATGATCCTTATTTTTCATTATTTTCTTGGGCAAGGTACGAAGCAAACTAGCTGTGTCTGTTTAGCTGCCTGAACAATAGGAAAGTTTATGCAGCTCTTGAGCTGAAATGTTTTTGACAGTTTTCAATTTTAGCTCTTTTGATTTGGTAAGAAATCTGCAAAAATACGATTTTGAAAATCACCAGTTTCATGCTTTATTCCTTACTCAAAATTAGACTATATTGTCCAACTCCTCTTCACTTACTGTGTCTGAGGGAATCCTGGAGAATAGCTGGCAGGAATCACTGCTGGGCTGTTGCTTAGGAACTGCCTGGGTTTCTATATTATTGCCTGATGTAATACTTATAATGCCCGCTTGCATCTGTTAACAAGCAATACAACAGGATCCACAGGTACCAATAAAGAAATAAACCTGGCAGTCATTACTTTGCTTGAAAATTCATCAGTGCTTTTTCTGGCTTGGCAACGGGGAGGAAAAACGTTTTGCTCAGGAGCTAATTAAGAAAATAGGAGATGTACTGGCTCTACATATATCTGTTTTGTTTAGATTTATTTATTTTTGCCCCCTGGGGAAAATATGTTGTAAAGAACGTAGTGTATTAGTATAATTACAATTTTGCAACTTCATGGAAAGGTACGAGGTAAAAGCTGTGGTTTGTAGGTTGTTTGGGTGTTTTGGTTTTAGGTTTTTTTTTTGCTGTAAGGTATAGTGTGGTAATATGAGCATTCTCTTAATGTATTTTAAATAGAAGTAGTATGGGTTCATTTATAAAAGCAGCAGAGCAGGACATTTCTATAGAGTGCTGTTAGTAGACTCTCAGCAAACCCAAGCTGCAGATGAATTAGCTTACCCTAGTGGTAGCAGTATTGCCAAATCCAAGGGTGTAAAAGGAGCAGATGGGATGATGAGAGGGTGAGATGGGCTCCTTGACCACATGCATGAAAACTATGTATTTCTGTGGAATGATCAAGTTGTAAAAAGAATGAAATAATTCAGCTTTTAGGATTTACTCACTGAGGTTTTTCTTGTAAAAACTCCCTATTTATTTAGGGAAAAGCCAAGATACAAAAATCACATAATCTCTGATGTTGAGGCTACATAATCCTAAAATATTCTAAGGCTTAAAGTCACCCAGGAACCCTTTTCAGCCTTTTAAAACTCAGCAGCTCACCCCTCATCTGAGTGTGACCCAAAGACCAGTGCAGCCCCTGGATAGACTCCCCTTCACTGCTCAGATGTCAACCCTACATCCCACGAGGCTGAGGGGTTGTTTAATTTGTGTGTATCCTCATTACAATACAGGCTCACTTGCCACGCTGCCATGAACATGGCTCCTTCAGAAGGCTACTGACTGAAATGCTTTTCCAAACCTACTTCCAGCAAAACCTCTCCTGCATTTAGGGAAGGCATAATAAAAATGATAGCAGCCCAACCCTTAATTATTAAGTCTGGGGGAAAGCACAGGAGCAGCTGAGGGAAGAGCAGACTCTCTGACTGTTACTTTTCCTAAGTAAATCTTACTCCTGGGAGTACAGCTACTGCTTAGATAAATTACATCTGGCTCTAACAGAGGACCTCAGTTTGTAAGGGAAAAGGGTTTACACTGTTGCACACCTTCTCCACAGGCAGAAGCATTGTGTTGGAGGACTGCAAGAGCTGAGGTTGTTCAGTGACAACAAATGAGGGGGTGTAGGCTCATCGCAAGGCACGGGGATTTATGAATGCAACTCACATTAGTGTTAATGGGAGTTACACGAGTAAATCCCTGCCCTTCAACATGATAATACATAATATACCCCTTAATTTTTAATTCACCAGGGTCTCAATTTTAAAGGGTTTTCGTATAGTTTGTCCTAATTATAATAGTTTTTAATGACAGCTTAAAAATTTCACATGACTGTCTTATCACACACGGTACTTAATTTCTCAAGTGAACAGTTTCAATGTAGTGTATTCTGGGAATTTTGAGAACTAAAACACTAAGGAAAAAACTACTTTGTATAATCAAATGAGATGTTATTATTCCACTGTGTTTTATATACACTGGAACAGAGTTTCTCACAGGAATGGTTACCATCTTGAAAAGTGCTCAGAACTAAGATCTTTTTTTGCTTTGGAAAGTTATTGGCTTAATCTTGTGGACCAGGACTCACTCTCATGGCCAGAACTAATGCAAATTAGTGGGCAATTTGTAGCTAATGCAGGTTTTTGGGGAGGTTTCAGACTATGAACCATTTTTCCTTTTCTGTGGTGCCTCTTAAACTCCAAATATACAGCTACAACATCATTACATGAACACTGAACATGCAAGCACTTTGCACATTGAATTTGAAGGACAGATGACCAAGTTCAGCATTTAGCAATATGCCTGATGTCAAATACTTGTCTTTGCTTTTCAAAACCTCATTCGTACAGGTAAAACAGTTGTTACCAGAGGAACTGGTCCTGCATCATGCATCTTCAAGGAGTAACACAGTGGAACATGTGCTATGGTGCCAACATCTAGTCATAACCCAAGGATGTCCCTAAGCTTTTCATGTGCCCCACAAAGCATCCCTGCACCAGCTGCTGGGAGCGCAGTTACCAACTGTGATGGGCACAGAATTAGAGCAGCAACTGCACAAGTCCTGTCTGAAGCCCTTCCCTGCTCTGAAGCTAGAGTTTTAAGTTCTCTTACTTCAGTTTCTCAAGCAAACAGTTTCCTGGTTTGCCTTTATGTTGACTAAACTGACTCCTGTGTTATTTTTAGCTCTTTATTTTCAGAGGGAGTAACGTATATTTTAATACTTGCAGGTATAGAAACGGCTGCTGCCAGAAAACAGATGATGAAATATCAGGCAAAGATTTCAAAACCCATCCTGAGTGACTTCAGAACATAAGGGCAGGTTTCAAGAGCGACACAGGGCTTTAGACACCAACAAGCACCATTTTTGGTAATAGATTAAGAAATAAAGTAATTCCTTAACTCGAGTAGGCAACATGACTTAAAAAGATGTCTTGACAACTAATATTAGGAATTAATAGTATTTTAAGTGTGTGATTTCAGCTGTGCTCAAGAAGTAATTTGTTTATGAAGGAAAATACTGCTCTGTGCCCTGAGTTAACTACGCAGCTTTGGACATCTTCATTCTGAACAGCGCAGGAGTACAACAGAGAGTAAAGAGGACTTGGTAGTCACAAATTGAGAATTTTGTCTGAAAACAAGCTTTGCCCTACAAAATAGATTTTGCATTTATCTACCTAGTTTTCCAGTAGTGGGTCAGAAAGACATTGAGCTGTGTCCTAAACCATACCAAACTGTTAGACTATACCAGTATGTATATGTCTGTGTCTTATATACCCTTTAATTACTGAACAACCGTGACTATAGAGGGGAAATAACTTGCCAAATTAGTAGCCTTCAAACCGTCACTTTCTATAAAGAGTAAATGATAAAAAGAAATGTAGCACTCATTTGTTAATCATTTTTATGGGTAACTTTAAACTGTTTTGTATGTAGACTCCAGTTGTTGGTATTGTTTCCACTACAAGAAAAATAATTTGGCTGCTGCTGCAACATTTTAAGCTTTCGCTGTTACTATAAAAACAATCCCCAGGAGATTTTTTTTTTTTTTTTTAAAGTCTCCATTTGTTGCTGGTTTGTGAGGACTTAGGAAGTAAAAGTTTAAAACCGCCTGGTAACAGACAAATCACTTTTAAAAGCCAGCATTGTACTGGTCTGGGAGTGCTACAGGAAAAGCTACTTTAAAAAAAAAAAAAAAAAAAAAAAAAGGAAAAGCAACAGTACAAAAGCTAAGCAAGCCTAATTATTTTTTAAACAAATATATGGAGGTCATCTAAAACTCTGAATGCATGAGAGGGTTTGTCCTACATGTAAATTGTCAGATCCGTGCTGCAGTAGGCATCCAGGCAGAGACTGGCTGTGTAACGCTGCTCCCAGTAGAAAGACATCTCTGCCTTGGAGTAATGTGTTTTAAAACAACAGCATACTTGTGCTGAATGCATTAAGGTTGAGGCTTCCAAACTAGGGTACCTAGAGCTAGGTTTGTGACAGCACAGAGCTCACTGTGGTCGGGAGGTTTGGTGTAGCCTGAGGTTTTTTTTGGCTAGGTGTGTTAAATTAGACACTTTTATCAACTGCAACTAAAATTTTCTGCTTTTTCAGTTTTGGTGGAGAGGTCTATCTACAAAGTGTTGCCTGAGGTCTTTGAAATATTTGAAAAGAACAGGCAATTATTTTCAGTGGAGCACAAGAAAGAGAGGAGCGAAAGCGCCACTGGGATTTAAAGGGATTTGGGTGTTCAGCTCCTACAAACTCCCTCGAAAATCCCAGTCCTCTTTTGCAAATGACGGCTGAATCTTGACAGATTTGGTGGTTCACTTTGGCTGGGTGTCTGCATCCGCTCCGGTTGGAAGCTGGCCCGGGAATTTCGTTACAGCATGAGAAGTTTCCAGGAGAGTTTTCAGCTCTTGGTTCCCAGGTATCTGAGGCTTTGCCACTTCCACTTCCCCCAGCCAGAAAGCGCAGAGACGTGCAACCGTTTGCGAAAAAGGCTGGCCAAACCTTTCCTGAATCAAAGGAATATTCATGTTTTGGATCAAGGACTGGGGGAAAAGATTTGACTAGCTCCTGCTTTCTCTGTCCTGTGCTGCCAATGTCTGGCCCTAAATTATACCCATTGGCCAATGCAGAAATATCTTATTGAGGTTATTTTTTTTTTAGTACAAGTAAAATAAATAACGCCCAGGTTTGATCCTTAGAAGGAACCATGTCAAACCGTTCTTTAGCATATTTTGTTTTTAAGACTTAAAGTCTCCATTTTCAAATCAATGTTGTCTAGAGCCAGGCTCCAAAATATATCTTGACACATGCAGCCAAGCAAGCATCTTTCTAAGGAAAACCGTTGAGCACCTGCTGCTGCTCCTCTTGACACCCATCTCATTGCAAACTAAGTTGCTTTTTTATGGGCCAAGCACCTCCATCTGGCCTCAAAGAACTTTCCAAGACCTGAGAGCAAGCTGAGGGAGACGCAAGCCATAGACACTGACGCATTTACAGTGGGGCAGCCCTCAGAGCTTTAGCCGTGTCCCAGGCATGCAGCTAGGGTGGAACAAAAAGATGGTTGCTGTGTCAGGGGGCTCACACCGAACATGCCAGACTCCACATCACACTCTCAAAAGGCTAAAACAATGCTCCAGCAATTAGCACGTGTGAAGCCCTCAGCTATTTACGTCCTAGGAACTAGCTTGGATTTTGTTATTTTTGGGTTAAGCTGTTCCAAACGGCAAAGCAACACTTATTCATCTGCCATCTACTAATGTGCTGTCTTGATCTTTAATCGAAGCCGAGGGGGATACATTTCCACCTTTAATCCTTCAAACTTTCTAATGCTTTCATGTACAAATGTATACAGTAACTTGGCGTTAGCATTCCACAAATATGCAAATTGTCTGTCAGATTGGACAGGCTGCACGCATTTGAAGTTGTGTTGACAGCCTACAGAAAAAAGACATTCTCAGCTCAAACATGAACAAGATGTTTATATCCTTTTTCCCTAAAAACATACATTTTATGTTTTAAGCAGAGATGGGAGCAAACTGCAAAATTTGGATCAAGACATCTTTTGCACCCATAAAATTTGGGGATGTCTGCATCAGGGGATTTTGATTCAGCTGGCTCTTGGAAGAGGGAAATTCAGCTCAGATCTGGCTTATGTTCCAGCCTTCACAAAATACAGAGGGAATTTGCACATGAGCCTCTGTTTCCAAGTAGGTTAACACGTAAAGAAGCAGCTCAGAAAGTGTCATTATACTCTAGATGCAGTGAGCTTTGCAGTTGGTGGCAACAGCAGTTACCTGACAAAGTACCATCTTGCCAGTCAACAGAAAAGGAAGCTGTAGAGCCCAAGCATCCTTCCTGGCTCAGAGAAAGAGAACCAGAAACAGCAGTGGTGAGATCTAGTGGGTGCTGGTTACGCAGAGAGCATTGATAGACACAGATGCAAAAGGCCATTGCGTAGATTAATCTAGCATCTATCTCCATAATTCAGACCCTCAGAAGCTCTCACTTGGGCGTTCTGGAGTCCTGCAGACCCTCCAGGGATATCAGCACCTGCAGGCACAGTATAGGTATGAGCTCAGATGAACTTCTGCTTTTAAGCACATGCCCCATATTGTGCAGCCTCTTTAAAAAAAGGTGCTTATCTCCTTGACTTCAACAAATTTCACAAGCCAAGAGTCTTAATGCATTCTGTCAGCAAGGTTATAGACAACTGTCCCCTTTGAATATTTCTAGTATTTTAATTAAAAGATTTTGGTGCACCAATGTAACTCTCTGCATTCCCTGCCTTGAAGTGAAGGACTGAACTCCCTCCCTTGCTCCCAAGCCTACCACGTGGCATATTGTCCACTCCAGTGAAATATTATCCTAAATTGTGACTTGACATGGAAATAAAATTACTGTTTAGACTGCATTGAGAGCTGCAGTTCAGGTGGGAACCTTATAGAATAGCTGCATTTTGACACTCCATAGCTGGACATCCTGTACAGAGCACCATAAGGTCCAGAGCAAAAGGATATGTCCCTGAAATAATTGTTCCTGGTGCACAGGATTCTTCTGTGGCTCGTCAAAAAATTAGTTTCAGTGGTAAGGATCCACTGAAGAAAGCAGGAAACGTCCCACATGGCATCAAGACCCTATGAAAATGAAGAACCTGTGAAGTAACGAGTCTCTTTAGAGCACAAGTTGAAATTCTGTCAATTAAAAATCTTTGCTGAAGCAAACCACAGATGATTTGAAGGACTGGAAACTTGAAAGAGGGAAAATTAAGAACTTTAAATATATTTAATGAAAAACATTAGAGTTTTCCCTTCTTCACTATTAGAAGACTGAAGGGGAAACATTAGACTCAGAATCCTCCAGCATTCACCAGCCAATTTCTTGTGCTTAAGCTGGACATGCCCGAGACACCACAGGAACTTGGGTATCAAGGGACCCTGCACGATCCCTGGGGATCCACTATTTCCTGTGCAGTTCCCACAAATGCAGCCCTAGCAACCTCCTGACTCATTCTTATTTGCAAAACCATGTGCTTTAGGTTTTCTGTGTGGCAGGGAAAGCTAGGAAGCCTTGCTGTCTGTGGACTCACTGGTTGCCTTCTGGCACTGGTGCACTGACCAGTTTCTGGGTCATATGCCAAAGCTGTCTGCTGAGACACCACACCCTGGCGAAAGACCCTGACTTCATATTCCAGCTTGGTGAATGCTAGATAACAGTTAACTTGATCAGGCAGGCAAAATTACTAACATAAGGCCCATCAAGCACAGAAACAAGGTCACTTCATACCTCTCTGGAGAGCTTTGCAAGGCTGGAGCTGCTCAGCGTGCTTCAGAGCAACAGGGGAGGTTGCAAAGCGTGTGTTGGTATTATGGAATTCAATCTGAAGTTATTGCTAGCCCATATTTAAGCATCTATTTCAGAGGCTTAATTCTCCTGTATGGGTATGGATTGTTTGCCAACGACAACAGCGCTGAAAAGATCGGCAGCGTCAAATGGAATACCTTCAAAGAATGTTCTTTGATAGCTTCCCAAAAGTAAAGAAGGGACAACTGGTGCCAGAAGAATGGCTGAGAATAGAAATGAGAGACCTAGTTGTAAAGAACAATAAGCGTATCGGGAGCCTAGTCTGACAAACAGGAACATAAATGCTTGCAGGATAGAGCTGCTGCGAGGCCAATGATTCGTGTGGTCTTCAAGAGAGTTGACAGCAGGAACTATGCCTTTGCTTACTTCGTAACAGCAGATAACTCAGCAAGAGCGGAGAAGTCATTTGACAGAGGCCAGATTCAGAAGGCATCTGAAATGTCTTTCTTTAAAGATAATCATGTTAGGAATCAAAAGGGGTCTAATGTTAGAGACTTGCCTTTCAAATGCAACAAATGATTATACCTGTCAAGATTTATGGACAGATTTATTTATGGTGACAGAGGGACCACTAATAGTTTGACAAATGAGAAGTCTTGACAGATACAACAGATATGTTCAAGTGTATTTCCTCCTGTTTGAAACAGGAAATGAGTGAGTTATGACAAGCCTGTAATGTATATTGATACGACTATTCCTAGGCTCCTTCTAGAGAAGTAGATGCATTCCATGGTGCTGGATACTGATCCGAAAAGCCAGGTTGACCCCTAATTGTCAGCAACCCTCTACCTTCCACCCTCAAGAAAGTATTTTAAATGGCTAATTTAGAGAAAACCGGAAGGAAAACTTTTCCAGGTGGTGCTCCTCTATGGAAAACTTACCTTCCAAAGAAAGGCAAGAATCTGCAGGAAAGTAATATTAGGAATCTCAGGAAGTTTTATATTTACAATGATTGCTAGCCAGGGACTTCTCATGTAAATTCACAAAAAAACTAATACTTCTCCCCAGCACATAGTGCCAAGTCATCATTGTACCATCGAGGCTTCTGGTCAGCTCCAGCCAAGAAAGCAGATCAGTCCCCAGGGCTGCTGCAGTCCTGCAGCAGGGAACAATTCTACACTAAAACACCATTCAGAAAAGGTATAGAAAAGCTATCACTATGCATTAGTACCTGATCAAAGGCCAGTCCGCGAACAGAAAGACACCAACAGCTTCAACGGACTTTGCCTCAGGCTCTGAGATCTTTTAGGAGTTTTCTGTAGGAGCATGCAACCATTACATCTCCAGCTGTGAAAGGCAGAACCATCCGTTAAGTATTGCTCTACCATGCAGGAACCTTTAAATGCTACTTTCATTTAACAGACAGCGAGTGACTCCTCATTTAAGCGCAAGATTTCCAACCTTCTCACAGTGCAGCTCTGCAGAAGCAAAGCGAGGAGAGAATGGAAGGAGAATCCCACGCAGGGGCTCTAAGTGCTGCCGGCCCCTCTCCTAACTGGAGCATGGTAAGTGCTGATGAAACCACAAAACTGGTACAAGACCAAGGTCTGCCGTGTGCAGTAGGTTTGGGTGCCAGACCCGCATTTTCAAACAAGGACGGGTTGAATTACCATGTTCCCCAAGGCTTTGTAAAAAACACAAACAAGCGATTAAACAAACACATGCCCTTGTCACTCAGCAATTAAACCGTTTCCTGATCCCTTAATAAAAGCTGATCAAGTTTCCACATATTAATGTGACTTTGCACACTCGATCGGTTTATCGCATTAAGAACCCATCCTGTGTCTTCGGCCGATTACAGTCAATCTGGCTACCCTTCCCTGGAGATCCCCTCAGGAAGGGGTAGGTAGCAGGCATTTTCAAACCAGGAGTATGTCTGACATCGAAATGCATTTAGCTTAAAGCACAATGGGCAATGTTGTTCATGCAAAAACATTTTGGTCTTTCAAAAAACCATTAGAGAGCATCAAGGGAGGACTGGAGTTTTGAAAAAGAATGAACCTTGACAGGCTAAACCAACTCATGTTCTTCCACCAGAACACTTGCTTGCCTGGAAAACTCCAGAAGGTCTGTTAATTATTTTGGATTTGTTCATGGAAGTCATCTGAGCTGGCAATTGCCAATTGGATCAGTCTCTGACATTCCAGAGGCTGACGGTGCCATCTCCTTCGTATAAATCTGTTAAATTACTAATACACTGAAGTATCTCAGCTTAAAACCCACTCTTGTTCTCCTTTATCAATTTTGCATCTGGTTTTCTCTGAGGTTGAAAAACAAAGCACACCCCAAACACTTACCTCCTTGCCAGTCAATTTGTGCTGTTCTTTGTTACAAAAGAAAAAAAGGAAAAAGGAAAAAAGTCTGCTCTGTAATTACCAGACACAGCCGTGGGAGTGGTTAATCTTTTAAAGCAACATTATGAATTATAATACCAAGTGTATACTTCACTGTGGTAATCCTGCAGTAATGCAAGCAATATTAGCATGTTCTGGGAGGCAGAGTACTGCCAGGGGACCAGGGATGCTTACAGGAGAAGAAAAGGGGAAGATTTCACAGTAATGAAAACGATGTTGTGTTTAGTCCCACAAGCTAAAAACAAACTAAATATTTATGATAAAGGGAAAGAATAAGGAGGATTATGGTGTCATTCACCGTAGAATAAAATATTACCTAATCTAAATATTTACATAAAAAACAGAAGGATAATGCAAGCTGAATCCAGATGATTCAAAAGAGTAGGAAATTGACTGTAACAACAACATAAGCATTTTTTGGTGCTCTTGGGTGCTTTTGGGGGTGGGTGTTCCTGGGGCTGGGCACCACTTCTATGTGGCAGAACCCATCACACTGGGATCTTGATGACATTTGGCACTATCAGACTTCAATAAATAGAGCTACAAAGAATGAAAAGACATTTACCTGCTTTTTGGTGGAATTCCATCCAAGGAGACAGTTTTCTGATACAGACCTCTACCATCTGAAGTGGGGAAAAAAAAAAATAATTAACAATGAAATTTCCTGATAACACTGGCAGTCTCTTAGGGGTTGTCCCAAAAGGAGGTAGAGTGAATTGATGAGGTGTAAACACATGACTTCTGTCCATGTTCCCAGGTCCATTGCTGCCAAGCTCAGATAGCAATTGATATATTTGCTATGTTGCTTTATTTTTTTTAACCTTTTGGCTCCCTGGGACATGAAATTGGCTCTGGGCAAATCCAGAAACCTCACTTGGATGGAGGTGTCAACCTCAGCGCCTGTCCCACACTATGCTACCTGATGGGTAGAAACAGGACACCATTCCACTAGTCTCCTGTGCTGGTTTGAGGCNCCTTAGGACACAAAACCTAGGTTCACATTCCTCTTAACAGCTTGTTCCCATGTAAAACTTTTTCATTCATTTATCCCAACATGTCCTGCAGGATCCCTGTAGTAGCCCAAGTGCCACTGAAGCCCTTGGGTGTCTTTTTGGGGCAGCTGTTTGCAGGTAGATAACTGACCACAACATCTTAGCCAACTTCTTCTGGAGGCAGAGGCGACACAATTTATCCACATCTCTCTGCAGCTCAATCACAGCTCTGTTTAAAATCATCCTCATTCAAGGCCAAAGAAGAGTTCATTAATTAGTTATATTAAATTTCCAGTTGAAAACTCATTCCTTTTGCATTTGGTTTCTACTTTAAAACAGAAACAGAATGTATGCAAGGGAGTAAAATTAAAATAATTTCAGATATTAGGTAACATTTGAGGTAGCTTTATTTCAACATCCTAAAGAACATAATCAAGGGTAACGGCATTTCTGTAGAATTTGAATCCTCCTAGAGAATCCCATAACAAAGTTATCACTCTCCAATAATATTTTTAAAACAATTCAGCACATTTATGAGAAGAAGACAACTTTATGCACAGTGTAAGTATTTCACGAGCAACAGTCTACCAAAGTGGCACTGTGGAAATAACCCTGTAATGTACTACATGCATCTATTCTTCTGAAAAATGGCTCATTCAGAGCCATAGTGGCACTTTTGGGTTGAGGAATGCCAGGATGTAGGAGGACATTGAGTCACTCTGGTGTTTCTCCAGACCTAAAATGTCTACGATCAGGAATATTTTGCAAACAGACTCAAACTAGAATCCAAGCCAGTACGAGGCTGTGTATTTAAGCACGGGTGGTAAGCTGCTGTGCAACTGTTTGAGGGAGAATTGATTTTTCTCTGGTTGAAATGTGCGAAGATCCTGTGGTTTATCTGAAGTAGTAAACCAGAAGATAACAGTTTGGTAACCTAGGGTGATGTTTACAACTGTACTGAATGTGACAGCTTTCAAAGTATTATGTATATTTCCGAGGCTGTACATGTACAGCTCTGACAGCATGTCAGTTATAATTCTTGTTAAAAATGGATGTAATTTATTATGGTTCAAATATAGAATAAACTATATAAATTCTTCACCATAAAACACTAATTTCCTCATTGCTGAGGGGCTCATCTGCATTCTAAATAGTGGTAAAGATGTTTTAATTGAACAGGGTTTTCCTCCCCTTTTGCTGCCAGCCTCAACACAATTTGCTAGAGTTAAAACAGACTCTCAGAACTAGAGGAAACAATAGATCAGAGTCTTAGCCACAAACAAGACAACTGTGCAGGCAGGAATTAGGGGTGAGCTGGATTTTCATGTTCTGGGGGAGCAGTGATGGAGCTTGCTCATGTGTGATTGATGGTACTTGTGAATAATACCAGTTGGCAGACATTAGTAACACTTTGTCTCACTTTTTGCTCAGTTGTTCACTTTCCTGCAGTTGGCATGTTTTCATGTTTTTAATAGGAGCTTTTCAGCTGTGCATCTTTGACATGAAATTGTATGAAACTTGATGCCTCTGATTTTGAAGTATTTTCTAACTGGCTGTATATGACACTACTACAAAACTTATCATACGGAATTACTGTCTCTGAAAGTAGCTTTCTTTTCAAGCTCCTTTATTGCCTCATCCTATGCACAGCAGAGAAATTTGTATGAATATATTGCACTTAATTCTGATTTCATCCTAATGTATAGCCAGAGAAACTTGACTAGACTAAGTACTGGATTAAACAGGGCGAGGATTCAAAATTATCACTCTGTGGTTGAACCTGAACATGAATATTGAAATTAACTGCTGCAAGACTTA
Source organism: Ramphastos sulfuratus (assembly GCA_013399055.1). NCBI lineage: Eukaryota > Metazoa > Chordata > Aves > Piciformes > Ramphastidae > Ramphastos > Ramphastos sulfuratus. The sequence continues at coordinate 361,928 of WBNM01006975.1, forward strand.
GCACAGGGGGAAAAAATGACCAGAAGATCTGAAAGAACTACTCTCTTTTGTTTTGTAGTGAGTTCCCACACATCCTTTTATTACATATAGGTCTCATCTATAAAATAAAATGCAAGTGAGATGTGAAGTTTTATCCACTTGTGATTGTTATTGAAGTGGGAACCTGTGTGCATTTGGGCCCTTCAACTGAATGCTGAGATCTTCTGGAATTTATATTCTTCATTTTTCTGGCATTCATATTTGACTGTACCCATAAGTTTCTGCGTGTTACAGCTGAACACGGACTTAAGTTTAACTACCGATGTAATTAAACATCCTTGTCTTCAAACACTTTAGATGTGGTAACTGGATAGTAAAGATAATCACTTTAGTAAGCAGAATTTGCACTGAGGAATTACATGGTTCCACAAAATCCTGTAGTCACTTGCACTTTTGCAAGATCTCTGAACCAAGACGGGAGGTTTGATTCTGCAGAGAGTGAGCAGCTGTGCAGAGTACAAAGCTGGCAACTCCGTGTCCTCAGTCCCTGCTGAATTCTCCAAGTGCCACGCTATGGTGGTCACTGTGGGTCTCTCACTACAGATCCAGTTTGCAATAGAAGGTTGGAAAGGGGTTTTGTAATTTGAAGAGTTGGGGTCAAGCACAGAAGTTTCACAGACCTTTAAACTAAATACTTCCTGCAGGTTGCAGGAGGTTGGCCTCAATGACTGAAGAGGTTCTCTCTGACCAGTTTTCCTAAAAGATTCCTGGTCAAGAGGAAGGGGAAGGATGAGAGATCAAAAAAACCCCTTATTCTCCTAGCACACCCACATCACATTTTTGCTTTAAAATCAGGCTAAACTTAAAGACTGAAAAAAAGACAGAAGAGAAGAACAGAAAACAAGTTATACAGTATTTCCCACAAAAAGCTCCACAACCACAAATAATTAGCTAATTTGTACCTTGACTTGCTTGGTCTCCGTGGGCCTCAAAGAGCACTTTTATGAGCATCATTGTTTTGTCCCTTCTCTTCATTTAAGACTGCCCTAGGCTTGCATGTCTGGGAACTTTAGTGAGCTTAGAAAAAAGAAAACACAAAAAGAGAATGAGCTTGTACATGAGGTAGGTTTTCCTAAGGTCGTCCCAAGTCTAATTACTATTCTAATGAAACATAAGGGTATCTTCCCAGGGGATCATCACAGAGTAATTTCTCTACCAACAGCATTATTATTCCCTACCATCTTCTATAAAATACTTTAAAATAGTCCCTCTCCTGGATTTCATTTCCATACTCTGGTTTTCTGACTCCCTGATTAGCTTTCTGGCAAACAGCACAGTCCATAGATGGTGTGACATGGAAGTTGTAGGACACCTTAAACTATGCAGCACAGAACATTTTGGTGACCATCCCAAGGTGCTCCTGTGGACCAGGGGCTGCAACCATATTTACTTCACCTTTCTACCTTGCTTACATCTATTGAGAAAGCAGCTCATCAGGCCTTGCCAAACCCCAAGAAAACCCTCTTCAAAAAGCAGTACTTATATTTCTACCAATGTTAACTCCTCCATCACACGAGCTGCCTCCACATGCACATAGTAAGTCTCCTGCAATTGCAGCTAAACATTTACATCAGAAAACAATGAGCCCTGAAACTGAGGTTATAGAAATAATTATTTGCTCTACGGGAATGGTTCCCCAAAGCATTTCAAGTTTCCTGTTTGGTCATTTACTAGGGTCATAGAATCATAGATCAACCAGGTTGGAAGAGACCTCCAAGATCATCCAGTCCAGCCTATCACCCAACCCTATCCAATCAACTAGACCATGGCACTAAGTGCCCCATCCAGGCTTTTCTTGAACCCTTCCAGGGACAGCGATTCCACCACCTCCCTCGGCAGCCCATTCCAATGCCAATCACTCTCTCTGCCAAGAACTTCCTCCTAATATCCAGCCTAAACCTCCCCTGGCACAACTTGAGACTGTCCCCTTGTTCTGTTGCCTGGGAGAAGAGATCAAGCCCCACCTGGTAACAACCTCCTTTCAGGTAGTTGTAGAGAGCAATGAGGTCCCCCCTGAGTCTCTTCTTTTCCAGGCTAAACAACCCCAGCTCCCTCAGCCTCTCTTAATAGGCCTTGTGCTCCTTCTACTTTTTTTTTTAAGCTGTCAAGCAGAATGATCTGCACCTGGGACTTTGCCAAACTGGGTGTGACTCATCAGCCAGTTACTGCTGTGCTGCTATATCACCAACGTGAACAAGTATAAATTTGAAGTGGTGCAGGGCTAAAGGGCTAAAACAGGACTTAATCATTAGCGCTGGACCTCATCTATTTTGCAGTAATTTGTTCATTGAGATAGACATTTCAGGAAAAAAATTTCACATTCAAACCCACCTCCTTCATCTCCTGTGTACATTAAGGCCAGCACATAAGCTACCAGACCTGCAATGTCCCTCTGCTCCCATTTTGGGCAACGTAGAACATTTAGGACTCCTGGTAAAGATTACACGTTTCTCGATTCATCTCACAGTGCGGGCCTACTTCATTTGCAAAGTGATAACCTATTACCATAACTAAACCGCCTATTGCATGGAGGCTCAGAAATAAAATAAAAAGATTACCCAGTTATCTTATTTACATATATTGAATTGCAGTAATACAGCCCGATCTCTGCCTCTCATTTGATTCTAATTAAAGCGTAGCAGAGCAACTGCAATCCACACAAGAGCTTATTTTAATAGTCAAAGCTGGCAAAGTCCCAATATCACAATGTAGCAATTAACAGCACGGCTGTATTTGCTATTCATGGTTTGATGTAAAAACTTGTTTATTAAGATGGGCTTGAGGCACTGGTGTGCAATAGACCTGGATGTAATTAGATTCCAATTATTTGTCTGTTTCTGATATTGTAAACTGGCACTTAGCACATCAGTTAAATTGACACACTGCGCTGCATGGTTTACCCGGTAATTAAAACATGTTCTGTTAATTAGATGATGACCACTTTATTTCAGGGCTCTTGTGTTTGGGTTTTGTAGTGTGCTCTGTTTGTATCATGAGCCACCAGACGCTCCTCTAATGAGCCCTTGTTTTGTTTCAATTACCACCTGCTGTTCAAAAGCAAAGCTTGTTTTAACTAAACAAAATTAATGCTTGTCTCTTTCTTTGTAAGAACTTAAATGCTAAACAAATTAATAAGCTTATTATTGAAGTGCTAAGCTACAGTTTTAAAGACTGTGAAGGCAATTAAAAGAAAGTTATAAAATGTTTTACAGTGAGGCATAAATATTGTTTATCATATCAGTGGCATTACGAACCATGAAATAATTGCTACAGTTGGAGAAATAAGCATGCAAACTTTGACAAACCTTTGAATTAACACTTCTCATTCAAAGCCACTGTATGGAGACAAAAGGTAACCTGCATTTTTCTTGTTGATGTGAAAGCTACATATTAATAGCAGAAAATAAATTAACATGCTGCACTTAATGAAAGAAATTCTATTACAGTCATGATGCAGGGAATGCTCATGTCCTAATAGAGAACAATCCTGTGTGTTAAATAATGGTCCCTTGCAAAGTCCCCACATCAATGATGCATCAGGAGGTTGGAAATTATGACCAGACAGCACAATCCAAGACCTTCTGCCTTGACAATGCTGAACGTTCAGCACTGTCAGCCTAACAGAACCTCAGCACACTTTCAGCCTAACAGATCTGTGCCCTCAAATATGCTTTCTGAAATGGCAACCTAGATAGCAGGCTTCTAGCTGTGCAAGGAGATTTTTCTACCTGGCAAGCTATTAACACAAAATAAATCATCATTATCCCAGTAACTTTGGTTGGTGCTTTCCTGGTTAATGCTAGCTAAAGCGAGCTCTGCAACTTTACAGCCACATTTTCTGGGTGTTTGGTGGGATGTGTGTGTGATGAGGGGTCAGGGGTAGATGATAATTTCCTTTTAAAGCCCATTTTCTCCTCCAAACATGTAAATGAGGTGTTGCTTTGGAAAACAGGAAAAAAGTTGAATCATTGATCATTGAAGGACTACAAGCTTTGGTGTGAGCTACAGAGCAGCTGCCTCCACTCCAAGGTGAATCTTGACTAATTACCAAATAAAATCTCCGGGACCCATAGCAATTTTGGGAGGTCCTACTGAGGTCCTTAGCACAACACTGAGCCTAGATTCCTGTTGCCTTCGGGCATCTTCTAGGCCTGCCTCCACCAAAGCTTCACCGTCTTGCAACACGAAGAGGTTTTTGGGATGGGACATTGAGCAGAAGCTGGGTGGTGGGCAGGAGAGTTGCAGCAGTGCACTCTAGAGGTGACAGACGTGGGAACATCAAGCACTTGAACATCTGCCATGAGAGCTACAAATCCTCACAGAATTTTAATTGGGGAAAAAAAAAAAAACCCCACACCGAAAAAAACAACAACCGAAAACCAACAACAAGAAGAAAAAAACCCCATCAAGTAAAAAAAGCAAACAACCCACCACCAGCAACCCAAGTCCCTTTATAGCAAGGGCACAGCAGCTGATTTGTATACCTTGAGGGTACATTTTGAAAGCACTGGGAGGTGATTTAGCTGCATGACTCCTATTGCTGTTAATTGGAGCTGTACAGCTAAATGAAGAGGGGCTGAAAATGTGAACTCCTTAATATTTCTTTTTAGTTCAATTTTTATTTTTGAGCTGACACAGTTAATTAGACAGTATTTTCCTGAGGTATGTCCCACTGCAAAGTGATATCTATGAAAGCCCATTCCACCAAGCAGAAGCATAAACAAATATCTATCATGCCAAAAAAAGTTTTTCTTTACCTGCAAGTGTGTTTTATCCATGACAGTAAAGGCCTGTATGGAGTTCCTGCTATCTCTAGAGTTACTCACTGAGAATTGGTGCTAATGCAGATTTGTCCTGGGCTGGTTATGTGGCTCTGGAAAGGAGCATTGGTTCCTTTGGCACAAGTGATAGTGAGGACAGATTTTTTTCTAATCTAATGGTGTGGCTTGTTTCAGAAATCTGAGCAAACATGCTGCCCTGATATAAAGTTAAGCACATAGCTGGAACTGTATTAGTAATGACACTGACACAGTTATTATTATAAACTAATAAATCAGTCTCCAAACAATGCCAAGACCTACCTTCACAGAGCTGCCTGTACTGGGTGCATTGACTTCCTCACGTTCATTTCACAGCCAGCTGCTCTGCAATTTGCTCTCTCTTCCCTGTATTGCTACAATGCCCTAAAATGACCACTTGGTTTCATGGATTTTAGTCTTTCCATGCCATCCTTCACCTATTTTCTGCCACTTTTGTCTCCTGTTTATCCCCACCTTCCCGCTCCTCTCTGTTGCTGTACCCTACCCCGTCTCGAGCTATGAATCTGATACCTGAGTTGAAGATTTCCCTCCTTTCAGTTCTTTTTCCCCCCTGCAGCTTACTCATCTTCCCCACCTTTTGAGTGATTTCATTCTGTTAGCTCAGTTTAGCTTTCCTGTTTCTGATAATTTAATGGCATCTCTCCATTCCAGTTCTTTCTCCTGAGTTCTGGTCTTGCACCATGCTGGCACTCTCAGTTTTCACACCTGATGGCACACCAGCAGCAAACTCCACAGGGCCAAAGCCAAACACTTTCTTCTCAGACCTTTTTGATGAGCGCTCAGCTCTGAAGTGAGAATACAAATGCAGTTCACTGAAGCTGGTCTCTACCCTTCTTCCTCTTGGCAAATGCCCGTATTTTTAGACCTTACTCAAAAAGATTGTCAAATATTTCACACACATGAGCCTTCAAACCCTCAAACAAACAAAACGAGCTCACTAGCTCCAAAGAACTATACAAGTAAAGGAGCAAACACTACAAACCTGAGCGACACAAAGATTTCTTCACAAGACTGCAGGCAATTGAACACGAGTTGCATTCAGCTGAAGTGTCAGGATCTGAAAACCATCTCAGCATGGTGCAAATGGCCTGGTTTTTCTTTTTGATTCTTATTGCTTTAGTTTTGTTTATTCTTATGTAACCTGTCAGCAAAACTTACTCTGCTCCTAGACCGTTTGTGGTAGGCTGATATCGAGAAGGACAGCTTTGCTTCTGCTCCTGCCTGGCGCAGTTATAGCATCAACCTTCATTTGCCACGCTGGAATCCTGTGGCTGTCTGTGTGAGTGGCACTAGTCACATTCAATAACCTTTTGCTTCTGCATTTAGGTCTCTCTTCTGCACAGCCTTTGCACACGTGTTTACACACCTCTGACCGAAGAGATTTAAATATCTATAGGATGGGTGTCAAAAGGATGGGGTCAGTCTCTTTACGGTGATAGGACAAGGGGCAAAGGGCACAGACCAGAAGGTAAGAAGTGCCACACAAACACAAGGGAAAACTTCTTTCCTTTGAGCACTGGACCAGACTGCTCAGAAAGGTTGTGGAGTCTTTTTCTCTGGAGACTTTCAAAATCTTCCTGGATATGATTCTGTGCAGCCTGCTCTGGATGACCCTGCTTTAGCAGGGGGTTGGACTGGATGGTCCCTGGAGGTCCCTTCCAACCCCAGGCATTCTGTGATTCTGTGATTTAGGTAGGTGCCATTAAATCTGTGCCTGGAGTGTCTGTGCAGGAGGTAGAAAGAGTTACAGAGGTGCAACCCAGGGGTGATGGGTGTGGGAATGGCTGGGGCCATAATGCACAGCAAATCCTTGGGGAATGTTAATTGAAAAGTTACATCAAATGCACAGCAGATGGTTGGGACCACAGTATTAAAGAAATCAGCTCGGCCAGCGGCCACTGAACTGCACAGCTGCCACTTTAGTAATTGGGGGTCACTGCAGGGTGGTTAAGTGCTTGCTGAATTAGGGACTGGCAGGGCTGCGGCTGGGAGATGGGGACTGGGTGGCTGTCCTGGCAAAGCTGTGCTCCCAGGTGACTTGACACCTCTACCTTCTCATCAGCTTATCTTTGTTTTTTTGAGGTGAAAGGACTGTGGAAGATATGGAAAGAGAGCCATACATGCCATGGGCTTTGACATGATTCAGGACTGTGACTGACCTCAAGGTTTGTTCCTCCTACAATTGAAATTGCAAACTTGCCTCTTTGCAGAGAGCAGTCTGAGTCCCTCCCTGTTGCTGCCTTTTTCTGTCAGATTGATGACTGCCACTGCTCCACCTTCCCTCCTGTAGCTTTCCTACCTCCCTGTCCGAGATTCCTTTTTGAAAAACCAGGCTGTATACTTATATTTTGTGCACAGCAGAAATGAGACCTTCCCCATTCCTTCACACACATACACCACACTGTTTCTTCTAGACGAAAAAGTGTCTCATTAGTTGAGTATTATTTGATCTTACATGGCTTTTACCTTTCACTCCTCTTTGTTCCCACATTTCTTGACACAAAAATACTGGTTTTCACAAGGATTGTGCAGATCTATGGAATTCAAACACCATGAGATTCTCTGAATCTGAAACTGCCTTGATGTGGAATAGAGGAAATTGCTAAGAAATATGCCATGCCCTTTTTTCTTCCTTTTCTGTGCAACTTTCTTCATAAGGTAGATGAGAGATGGATTTTGCTTATAGCATTCATAGGTGGCATCATGCTCCTAACCCTCCCCCTGCTCCCCCCTATCTGCCCAGATGCTGTAAGCAAGGGCATGCAAGTCACACATCAGAGGCCAGCAACACTTTTACCTGATATTGCACTTCTAGCATGTTCTGTGCCTTCCTGTCAGATTCCTGCTAGAGGTATTTGTAAACAAAGCTCCAGAAAACTCCAAACTTTGCCTCCAGTAGTGCATCATGAATATTGTAGTCATGAAATGAATGTCCCTAGGAGGAGAACAGGTGTAGTTGGCAACCTACCCCATGGCATCGAGCTGCACAGAGAAGGGGGAGCAGTGGCAATCACCTGGCTCTGTCTGTACATAACATCACACTTTTCCTTCTCTTTATCACTGTCTAATTAAATTCCAGTCAACCTGAACAAAAATATCCATGCTTGTTGCAGGCACTAAATAAGGACGTGTTGGAAAAATGAGCATGTGTGAATTTTAGCCACAGGTTAAAGAAGAATACAAACAAAACAACTGGATTACCAGAAAGCTCTGAGGTGCCATTTGTTAGCAAATGTTTTTAGTAACCACACTGAAAACGACAAATCTTAGCAGTGAGATCAACATGGCATTTAGCAACCCAGAATCAATCCAAAAGTGCTCCACTCAGTATTTTCTCTAGTGACCCTTCAGTGGATACTATGATTAATACTGCTTTTCCAAAAAATCCAGAACTTCAAGAGTGTCCTTTTCTAACCTGCAACTAGACATTCCCTAGAAATACCTGCATATAGGAATTTAGCTCTGTTTTATACTAAACAGGTTTGCTCTTGGTTGGAAATAGAGGCAGTAAGACAATATTCATTTCCTAATGCAAATCACCAGAATGAAGGACTCTTGCAACCACTGCTGCAGTCCAGATCTGTCTGCATTATCAGCCTATTGATCCACCACTTTTAATCATGGTTTGATTGAAACTAAGTGTTAAACTTAAATACAGAATGGGAATGAGCTTCATCACTGCCTTTTGCCCTGCTTGGTATGAATAACTTCTAGTTTGGTGGTCACAGAGTCTGGAGTTCTAGATAACAGTGTTATACTATACTATACTATACACCAATCACTATGTAAGATCTGCTGTTCCTTTAGAGCTGATGCCTTCCATAGAGCAGCATGAGTCCATCTCACCTCCTCCTTGCTGTCTCTCAGAACATCAATGTGCTTTGGGAATGAGGCTACAAAAAGGGTGCTAAGCTCCCAGCAAGTGGCAAGGGTGAAGGTGGCAGCCTGCTGGGTAATGGCCTCAGCTGGGCACTTCTAGATGCAGCCCAGGGACCTCACACACTTAGGAGCACCATCAGAGGCACCCATAGAGTGATAAGTGTTATAGTGCAGCATAATCCACTCTGCAGCCTCAGCGAGGATGGCAGGATCAGACATGTCCTCTTGGATAATAACCATTTCATGTAGGCAGTTACAAGACCTATTTATAGGGATTATTTTAGCTGCCATCTTTATCCTCAAGAGGAAGGGACTGGTGTTTTGGACAGGTTGCAATTTTATACTTCTCTCTCACCTCCTTATCTTTTTTGTATCTGGTGTGTGCACTATGTGGCTATGTTTCCATTTGGATGACTTTCATGTTCTTCAGTGAATTTCTTATGAAAAATGATGTAACAAAAGAAGTAGTTTGTGTAGACACTGAACTGGAACCAGATTGGGATTATCTGACTAATGACCCACCTAGGCCTTATTTGCCTGCTCCTGGAAATTCGGAAGAGGTGTTTATGATTAGCTAGCTGTTTGTGTAACCAAACGATGCAAACTAGTAAAAACAAGTCATGTGAGAGAGAGAAAGAGGGAAGGAACATTGACTACTTTGACAACTGCTTTGCCATTGCTAAGGAAACTGCTCCCTTGGTAACCATGGTCAGTACATCTGTCTTATTTATTTCCATTTCTCACATAGACATCATAATGGAAAGAATATTAACACAACAGAAAGCCCCAAACATTTCAGAAAAGGGGAAACTAACAAAAGCACAAGGTTTCTATTAATTTCTTTACTAAATAAGTTTAGAGAGATTCTGCTTTGGTGTTGATTATGGCTTTGCCTTGCCCAAGACATGTTCCTTAAATATTGTCTTTTATACAGTAACAATTTATCTTGTACTTCTTTAAAATCTGATACTCATTTTCTGTTAGCTCTTCTAATTTACCTAATGCAATTGGACTTTACAATAGGAAAGCCTGAAGGTTGAGAAAACTTCTGTAACTGCCAAAATAAGAGTTTATGTTCTTCTGTTAAGGCAAAAACTTGGACTTCAGCAGAGCAGCACAAATAATCTGAAGGACAGCAACAAACTTTTAACAAGTCTCTGAACTTTTGGGGTTGGGACCACATGACATCAGTGAGAGCTTTCTTGACAGCCCTGCTGAAATCCACTAATAAGGAGAAAAACCAGAAATGTGCACAGGAAAATTTAGAGAAATTCTGGATGCAGCTTTGGGCCATTTTTACTGAAATTGGGATATTTACTTGTATCAGATGTGCAACACTGATAGAAGTACAACTTTACAGAATAGAGTAGTGGTTTTGCACACAAACTCCCTGAATCTAATGAAGCAAAAGAATTAAGTCTCGTACATAGGACACAAGGAGTCCCTAAGGCTTTCTCTTGTGCAATGAATGTCCTTGGGGTAAGCTTTTACATCAAGTCAAAGAGGAATACTACCCCAAGACATCAGCAGCACCAGATGCATGCAGGCTTCTCAGTAAGCTTACAAGAGCAGCAATTTCCCTGTTCTTGTAAAGAAGAGGGGAAACTTGAATGAAAGTGAAAGAGGAGATAAAACCTTACAAGCAAATTTGAAAGTATCTGTTCTCAAGGTGGGCCACAATGATGGGCTTACATGATACAGGCATTTCATGTCATGCCACATCAAAAGACATTCCTCCAAAAATGACTAATCTGATACCTTAACTGCCAGGGCTGTGGTTTGGGGATTTACTGTGGCTGCATGAATAGCTATAGCAGACACTTACATGGTAAGAAAAGCAACCATCCCAGCTCAGACCAAGCACTTCTCTAGCGTTGTGTGTCCTCTTTAACAGCAGCCAGCAAGAGGCACCTACAGAAGAGCTTACGAACAGGGCAATCACAGCGACACCTCTTCATATACTCTGTCAGTGTCCCAGTAAAAGAAGAGGAAAGGGATGTCTCCACTTAGGGAGTTCAGACAGACTCTGGTAGAAAATTTTAGACTGAGGGACTGTTCAGAGACCACAAATCAGGGCTTGTCATGGTAATGTGAGCATGGGAGTGGCACCTCACTGGGAGCATGTTGCATGGTTTATGGTGGGAATCAGTTCTGAGTAAAAAGTAACACACAGCTTCTGTTGAGTTACCCTATTGATGACAGCATGATATAGCAGTGACTCAGCTTCAGCTGACACAAACAGTCCGTTCTATAGCGTGAAAGTTGCACTTGTATCATCATCAGCAAATAACATCAACTACAGTATGTACAAAGCAGCCTTCCTTCACACACAATAACACAGAACAATAACACAATGAGAGCTACTGCCTCTGGTAGCTGATTTCCCACTGCAGAAGTTTTGAGACACTGTCAACATAATTAGGCTTTTACTACTCTATTGTGCAGCCTTACCTTTGATTTTTATGGGTACTCTTTGCAGTTGCTTTATTTACCCAAGCCCATTTACTATAAACAACACAGCAATTAGCACTGGGGAGATGTTTGGTTTAACTTTATCCAGCAGCCAGAAACAGTTGCACCAATACCTCTGGTGTAAAGGAGTTGCCATGGGTCATGGCTTCTAATCCTTTCCCTCTCAGGTCTCTAGATCCAGTAACACACCTGCAAGAAGCTATCCTTCACTTTCTCTGTTTGCAAAATGAGCATAACAGCATCTCATCCTTCCCAGGATTTGAGTGGGGCTACAAGGACTACCAAACTATTAGAGATTGTCAGGAGAAGTGATGACTGGCTGCTCACTAAGGAACAGGGAGTCAACACAGACACTGTGGCCAGCTGCTGTGGTGGGGAAGGATCCCCTCTATTACCACCTATGGTTCCTTTCTTCCACTACCTGAGTGAGAGGAACAGGCAGAAATGCAGATGGTGGCCAGGTCCCACCATGAGCCTTGGTCATAAAGCAATATTGCAGTGATGTGAAGCTGGGAAGTCAATTTGTAGGTCAGGATGAATGGGTCCATAGCTCATCTGAAGACCAGCATCCTCTAGCACAGCTCACAGAAAAGAGTAAAGGCATTGGAAGGCTACTGTAAGGTCTTTGGAGAATAGAATACTCTGGGGAGACCTTTTAGCTGCCTTCCAGTAGCTGATGTGGCCTACAAGAAAGATGTAGGCACTTGTTACAAGATCTTGTAGCAAGAGGACGAGGGGAAATGGCTTTAAGCTAGAAGAGGTGATGTGGGTTTGGGAGTTACCCGCCCCCCCACACTTTGTAAAATGACCCAGGCTAAAACTCAGTCGGCTGGAAGTTTAGATGAAGCTATATTTACAGCTCAGCACAATATACAAGCAGATATATACACTATATACAGGAATATTTACAGAAATATACAAGGTAAAGGTAATACAGAAACACAACACCCCTCCCAGAAATCAGAGACCCCAGGAGGGGCTCCCAACCACCCTTCCACCTTCTCCCCACCCCTATACCTTACCCCAAGGTTTTGAGGATCAGCCAGAGGAGTAGTTAGAAGAAAAAGTGATTAGTGAAATTAATTTGTCGGAGAGGAGAAGCCAGAAGTTGCAGGACAGCCCCAGACACAGTGCCCCAGAGAGTGCCACAAGCCCGACTGACTCTGCGACAAGCCCAAGTGGCTTATCTTTTGTTTTGAATACTTATTCCTAAACATCTCAGCAAGCCTATGAGTGAAGTAGACATCACCACTGTTTCTTTTTCACAGCCTATAATATAATTTTCTCTATTAAAATATTCCAATTAGCCTTAAACCAGCACAAGAGGGTAGATTTAGACTCAATGTCAGGAAGAAATTCATTGCAGTGAGGATGGTGAGACACTGAAACAGGCGGCCCAGGAAGGTTGTGGATGCACCTCCCTGAAGGTGTTCAAGGCCGGGTTGGATGAGGTCTTGAGCAACCTGGTCTAAGTGAAAGGTGTCCCTGCCCATGGCAGGGGGGTAGAACTAAATGATCCTTAAGGTCCCTTCCAACCCAAACCTTCTATGATTCTACAAAGTCCTTTGAGTTTGGATCCAGCCTGTGTAAAACAGCCAAACAAAACACTTAGTTTGCAGCACGTGCTTTGAAGCCTACGGACTACTGCCACCACATGATGCTGAACCTTCTTGCCAGTCACTTGCTATGGGATAACTCTAAGATTAGGCAGGCAGAGGCTGACATGTGAAATCTGTGCCACTTACTTAACTGCTCTGTCAAGATGAATCGGGCTGCCCTTGCTGCGTTAGCCTGGAGAAACAAGTGGCAAGGGCTTGGCTGGCATATGCCAGAGGAGTGAGCCTTCCCCTCCATGCAGCAGGATGACAAAGCCTCCAGGGGAGGAGGCACAGGGCTCTGCCATGGTCTCTTTGTGTCAGCTGAGGACCGCTTCAAACTAGTCTCTGAAGGTGGATGCTCCCACTCTGTCCAGCGTGCAGGAGCCCTTGGGTAGCGTGGTGCCAAGACTGCTTTGAAACCAGCTGGTCTGGATTTGAGGGTGCCTGAATGATGGCTGAAATGACAAGCTGGCTGGACAAGGGCTTGTGAGAAAGTAGGCCACCGAAAGTATCTAATTAAGATAAAAATACCTTTGTAGTCTTTGTAGTGAGAGAAAGCCATGGCACTCAATCTAAATGTCTCTGTCCAAAAAGCCAGCAAGAAAGAGCTTTCTTAGATCCTTTGCCTTTGCTTAAAAGTGACAAAAGATCATCTGACAGCAGGTTCACCTTGCAATAATGAAGCTGTCATAGGTGCCGCCTGGACTCTCGCAGCTGAGCCGGTTGCCTGCACAGCCTGCAGCCGCATGCCGAAGAGCTTCTGCTACCTCTGCACACACTGCCCTCTCTCTGGACAAGATGATCCTCATCCAAAAGAGGAAAACATCACAATTAAAAGCAGAATGGATCATAGCTCTGCTAAGAGGAGGTTATTCACAGATCTCCTTCCTGGGCCCAGGCACAATTCATTGCTGTTTAGTCACCTGGAGAGCCATGCTTTGCGCAGTGGCCAGGAACTCTCCTGAACGATCTCGAAAGCAGATGTCCCTGAGCACGGTGGGGAGCAGAAATGGTTTGTCAAACTTTTGAAGATGTAGAAAAAAAGAACACAAAACAAGTTTGGAAGGGACACGAAGCTCATGCTTAATTTGAAGGAGTTTGCCCTCGAGACCCATGGAGAGCACATCAGCTGGCTCCAGCTAACATGTTTTCTCTAAAACTCCAGAAAGAGAGAGCTGAAGTACAGTATGTACTTGTCTGCTGAGACATTTAGATTGGCTACTGATACTCTGCAAATGTTTATAAAGAAAACAAAATGTGGATGATAGTCATTTTCATTAAAACGTGCAGATTCAGTTCACCCCAAACCACAAGATCCATGAGACATATTCTCAGCCTTTAGGAGACATCTGCTTCACAACAGCACCAAGGCTGGGTGGTTCTTGCTGCTGTTTATATGCTTGCTGGATCTGGTACCTGCAGCTGCAGACTGGAGTCATTACTAGTGCCAGGTACCTACTCAACATCTACAAGGTGAAGGTTAATATCCCAGAGCAGGATCACCTATACCAGATCACACAGGAATGTGTCCAGGCAGGTTTTGAATATCTCCAGAGAGGGAGACTCCACAACCCCGCTGGGCAGCCTGTTCCAGTTCTCTGTCACCCTCACAGTGAAGAAATTCCTCCTCATGTTTACATGAAACTTCACTTTGATTTTAATCAAGTCAAAGCCAAGAGGAGGAAAAAGACAGAATTAAAACTTCAAGCCTTACCTGCCCAGGGCAGAGTTCCCTCTTGTGTACCATGTGAGACTGTCAAAGAACTTGGTGGCTGGTTCCTTGGGTGTATCTTCCTTTGGGCCAGGCAGCACATTTTCTCTTGAAACCAGGAGCACAGATTTGTTTGTGATGTTCTGGGGATGTTTCCCAGCTCTGTCACTTGCTGCACCTCATCACCTGAGTACATCTATGCCTGCAAAGCATGAGAATCCCATACTGAGTTATACAGAGCTTTCAAACTACAGTTCTTGAACTATTGCTCTCCATAACTGTCCCCCACCTTCAACATGGGTGACTTTGCCAACCTTGCACTAGAGGAACTGACAACACTGATGACAGCAGAGACATAACTTCACATTCAGCCCTGTAATTCTGTTTACTGAGATAATGTAACCCCAGGGATTGATTTGGCTCGTTGTGGGTGGGTGCTGTCTAATCTTCCCCACTTGGCTTTTGTTGACATTGTGAACTGTTAGCTTGCAAAGCCATGGCCTGACACGCACTGGCACCTGGATCATAAAAGTGCCGATGACCTGTGAGACAGAAATAAATGCCCATGGGTGGGTCACAGCAGAAGCCATGCCAGGGTGCCCTCACTTACCAACAATGTCCTTTTGCAGAGGTACAAAAATCAGGCTGGACCACAGCATAAACCACAGAGGACTCAATTCTCCCACTCTGCTTTCTGGCACCAGTGACACTGTGGTTAAAACCATCCATCAATGCATCCAGCAATCCCCAATCAGCCTGTGTGGTGGGATTTTGTATCTACTGCTTGCAGATGGGACAGAGTGCCCTCTCTCCTCACCAGGGCATCTGCTAGCTGAACCCATTTTCCTTCTGCTTCCTTGTCATTTCCTTATCTTGATGCCTGTTTATGTTATGCGCGTGGATGTTCTACACGCTGGAAGCCTATTCTGAAGCCAAAAATGGCATCGACAATGTCTTTTGGTGTCCTGAGCCCACTAAGTGTCCCGCCCTCTCTGCAGAACTCCAGCCAAAAAAGTTTGCTTCCCTTTCCATGCTACAGCACTTTTGGATGTCAGAATCAGCATTAGCTCTCTTCAGAGACTTGAGCAACTGCTGTGAATTTAAAACAAATATTTTTCATCTCAAATGCCAGGGCAGGTCAGTTAAATAGAAAAGAATAGTGGGTAACAGGCTCAAAACAACAGCGGGGTGGAGTGTTTACAGCTCCATCAACAGCTCGGTGTTAATGAGCTGAGTCTGAAATTACCTATTGAGGAAGGCATGGGTGGAGAGCACAGATGAGAAAGACAGTGACTGCCTCTGGCTGCAGGCAGAACTTGGAGAGCATTTATTTTTCAGCTAACCTTTTTTTTTTTTTTTTTTAATGTTTTTTTTTGAGAGGGCAGTAAAGTTCTGAAAACTGCAGTCATGCAGCTGCCTACAGCCTGGCACATGTGTCACCCCTGCAGCTCCAGCTCTGGGGGTGGAGGATTCTGTCTTGTCCCAGAGACCATCTGTCTGTACAGCAGAAGGAAAAATTCTCAGCTGTAGAGTCAGCCCTTTGCTCTGTGTGTGTGTGCATGTGCCTGTGTACTTGCATGTGTGTTTTAACCAAGGTGCCAAGCAGGAAAAAATCCTTTATAATCAGTGGATGTAAAAAGGGTTGCAAATGTATCAGAAGAAAAATCTCTTATGCGTTGCAAATGCTGTGACTAATGAGAATATTGCCATAGAAGATGTTACTTCTGCCCCTGATTTTTCCCTCTCTCCCTTCTGTAGGAGGTTTTGGTAGTGCTACAGCTGAGCAAAGTGGGAAAAGAATGATGTCTCTGAGGGATGCTCTGTTTGAACTTCTGATGTATCAGTAACAGAGACAAGGAGTTTTTCCAGACAACTTCTTTTTTTGCCTATTCAAATTTTGGGAAAATTTTCAAGGACAGCTTCCTCTGTTTGGTGCAGCAGCTTTGAGGGTTTTTTACCACAGCATCCCCCTATACATGAGTTTAATGAGTTTCAAGTAAGCGCTGATGTGTTCCAAGTTGAGTGGCACAGTGCCACAGAAGTGGTTCGAGCGCATCAGCACTCAGCACTGCCCTTTGAGTCCCTGCTTATGATCACTGACAACAATTTTCTATTGTCTATGGGTAAGGTGAGTGGGTACCTCAGGAAATTCCACTCCTCAGCTATTAGTGAAACCAATTTACCATTTCTGCCATAAATTTGGGCTAGTAAGTGTTGTTGGTATTTCTGTGTTTGAAGGACAAGGGCTGTAGCATCACTGGTGGTTTGGGTTTTTTTTGGTCCCTGAAGGAAAAGTATTTGTTATTTTAAACAAAAGTTTCTGCTAGTAGGAGAAAATTCAAAGTGTATTTTTAAGCACAAACAACAGGAATACTTCTTAACACTGGAAATGTGCTTTAAAACGATGTAGCAATACAGAGAAAGTATACCCCATTGAAGGCAGACTACAGAAATGTTAACATCCTCTCAAGGTAAATCAAGTAATGGACTGTTGGCCTATTTTTCAAACCGCTTCTCCTCAGTAACTTGACATTTGATAGGATTATCTATTACTGTTGGATTTTGGTTGACTCTCTGGTATGCCTGAGAAGATTGTCATCTTATGATTTAAAGATAATAGAGCCAAGCATGTGAAACTGCATACAGAGAATAAACCTTTGACTCAGAACTGACTATTTTGTTAAAGAGAGGGAAAAAAAAAAAAAAAAAAGGCAAGAGAGGATGACTTTGTCTTGAGCTCAGTTTGATACACTCACAGCTAATGAAATTATCCAGCAATAACTTTCCATTCTAAATATTGCTCTGCTATTTTTAAAAGGCTCCTAGAGCACTCCATGCAGAGTGGCCCCAGCTAACAATACAAGATATTTGAAGAGGGTGAGTTTGATTAAAGACTTGTGACAATAGCTAATGCAAGCTTTAACTCAAAATGTCAACTCCATTTGTTTTCAGCTTAAAGAGTTTCTGGACCGGGATGTGCAGGTAGGAGTTACAACAATTTCAAGATTACACTTGACCTAGTAGCAAAGATGATCATGTAAAAAGTGACATAAACTGTGAGTCTGTGTGTGCCCATGCAGCCATGAGCCTGTGTATAAATACATCAACACTGGCAAAGAACTTTGCCCTTACAGTTTCCTAAAATATGCAACATCTATTTTTATTATTAAGCCTCACAACAGGCAATTAAAAAAAAAAAAAGGAAATGGAATGAGCATGAGTGGGCTCCTTATTATGCATGGTCTTGTTTCTTTGAATTTCAAAATCACCTAGCATGCATTTTAAACTTTGGTACAATTTGCAGGCTGTTTTCATTTCTATTTAAAAGGGCTAAACTCTAAGTATGTGCCTCTGCTTTGCATTCTAATTGCATGTAACTGATTTGCACAGCAGAACAAGAACCTAATTTTCAGAATATGAATCATGCACTAAGAAATAATTATTGTTTTACAAGAAAATAAGATGTTTTCCACATTTTCCTCCCCTCACCCAATTTATGGGAACTGTTTGCCAGTTTGCAGGTTACCAGCCTTCCCAGAACAACATCTATTACTCTTTGAGGGCTGGAGAATGGTAGGCAGAAACGGGAGACATGTAACTGTTTTGACTGCATTCTTTTGCTTGCAACATAACACTTGCCTTTTATCATTTTATCTTCAACAATCAAGAGGTGACTAAATGGTTGCAGGTGGTGATGAAAATAAAAGCCATCCATCATTATTTATTAGGCATGAAAAAGATACACCATAATGTAATTTAATCCCGGAGCAGACAATTATTTCCACATATTGATAATACAATGTGAAAACTGTCATGAATCCTAATGTGATGTTCGCCTTTATTGGTGAGCCACTAGTAGCAATGCAAATAATGAAATTGTATCAAAAAGGGAAAAAAAAAAAGTAATTATTTGCACATAGCAATGGTATTGTAGAAAAACACATCATTACTAACTTCGGAGAATGTAACCACGGTTTGTGCGTTGCTTTGAAGTTTGCAAATGCACAAGTAAAATATTCCTCTAAGTAAATATTTTATTGACTTCTGCATCATCAAAATAATTTTGCAAGTTTTGATAAGGGAACTTTAAAGCCACGAATGTGCAGCTGTATAATCACCCCTTAGTTTACAGAGGCTTGCAGATGTCTCTGCTAATCTATTCGCATATTTGTGTGCAACACTTCTTCCCTGAAAAATAATTTAAGAAATATCTTTGCTCGATCTGGGCCTGATTCAAAGCCCATTTAAGTCACCAGAAAGACTTGCATTGATTTGGGTGGGTGTTAGACAGAAACCCTTTGTTGCTGCTTTCTATAAATAAAGTTGAACCCCAGTTTGGGCAGAGCAGTTCTCACACAGACATGCATACAGATGACATTCACCCCTGGGCAGATGCAAGTGTGTGCCACGTACATCGCATTGTCAGAGGGGGTAAAAGAGCCTTTTGGCTGGACAAAAATATACATTTTTTCCCTATAAATAGGCAACTGTAGATTCGAAGTATATCTGCAACTGCACAGCTAATTTACATTTGAATCACCATGGCTGGGCATGCAAATCAGGTAATTACTTGCTCACATATAACCGTCCATTTGCATGCACAAATACCTATTATGTGCATTCAGTCACAGTAATGTGTCTGCAGCATTTAGCTGTACCTCAAGAGGAACTACTGCAAGGAAGAGGTTTACATTAGCTCTGATGGACTTGGTGTCTTCTAGAGTGATGTAAGTGATATTTGAAATCATCTGAAGATCTGTAAACTTGGTGCATGTGCTGTCTCTTGAACTGAACTCTTAAACTCAAGCCTGTAAGAGGCTATTCCTGGAGCACTTGTGGCAGCAAAAGTATTGAAAATGAGTTACAAGTGGAAAAAGTCTCTTTTCCACTCTAAAGACAGGGACCGTGAAATGGTAAAACCCTACCCTGAGAACACTTCTCAACCCATGAGGCTATTTCCATCAGGGACCTCTGCCAAAGCTGCTGAGCACATCTTGGGCAAGTAGCAAGGGCTGGGACCAGACATTAAGCTGTGGTGTGAGGGATGCTCTTGGAACATCCTTGCTCGGCCCCTCTTAAACTTTTGCCACAGCTGATTTATTTCAGCATTGGCTTCCCCAGCAATCTCAGCTCCTACCATTCCATGCTTAGGAAGCAGCAAAGATGTCAGGTGTGGTTTCCCAAAATACTGAGCATCATCCATCTCTCTGTGAGCACGAGATGGGCACCAGCTGGTCTGAGCATCACCTGGAACATAACAGCAGCAGCTGTTGTTTTCTTGGAAAACACACCAGCCAGAGAGAGTGGTAACAGCTGCACTGAAGGGACATCCACCTCCAAGGGTGGGTCCAAGCACAGTTCCACCACCCTGGTGGTGCGATGGGAAGGAAAGGGTCAGGGAAGTGGTTGCACTTTCACTTTTGCATTTGCTTAGGCTCTTGGTAAAAGGATAACTGGGCTTGAAGAAAAGTACAACGCGAGTTATTTTTCTCCATTAATCAGTACTTTTTTTTTTTTTTTTCTTTCTTTCAGCTGCCTGGCTTCATTACGTTTGTTTGTCTTTTGCTCTCCAACTGAGCAGGGAGATCTGATTTTCCTGAATTTGGCTGAAGAGACAAATTAAAGTTTTCTTTGTTTATAATCAAAGCAGGAGTGATTATTTGAACGTTTTGAAGGAATCACATAGCATTTAGAGAGTCTGTTAAAAAAGACAAGAAAGGTGGTGAAAAGTCATTGGATGCTGTTATCTTTAAATCTGTGTGGATGGTTTTAACAAAGCAAACCCACAACGCCTGTAGAGTTTCACCAAATGGCCTGGGAACTGATGGCAAATTTGTGAAAACATGCTGGAAATGTTTTGTTGATATTCCTGCTGACATTAGGGGCAGATCCTGCATGTCACCACAAATTTTTGGCAGTGGGGAAAACCAGAGATTTTGTTCATCTCTGTTTGGAATCAGATAGCAAATTGATCTTGGAGGCTCTCCCTGGAACTCTTCATATTTTTGGAAAACAAAAGATTTTCAGAGGAAGCCCTGTTTTTATTATGCATGAGATTGTTATGGGAGGAGATAAAGGGAGCCTGTGACTTACACCAAAAAAAAAAAAAAAAAAAAAAAAAAAAAAAAAAAAAAGAAGGGAATCAGAGCTTTTGCTGGAATTGAAAGGATTATTCCTGGCCTTAGCTGTGTGTACTTTTCCTCAGAAACGTGGATTTTTATGTGAGAAAAGATGATTTCTGAATTATTTGTTATTTATTTATTAATTATTTCATCTTCTATGCCTCATACAATGGCAGATCAGTTACCTGTGAGGTCAGTAAATGGTCCCAGCAGGAGCTGAGGGCAGGGAGCATACCCAGAGCACACCGCAGTGTGCTGGGAAATGCTGCTGTGCAGTGGGACTAGACTCATGGTCAGCTAAGATGGGACACATGGTTCTTCCTGGCAGTGCTGAGCCACATTGTCTCCCTACTCTTGCTCCAAGTGCATGAATAGACACAGAGTCCTGACTGCTCCTTTTGATCTACCATCTACATGACCTGGATGAAATCCCAGACCCAAAATGTTTTTTCCTTAACTCCAGCCAATACTTCACCTCACCTTCCAGTAAGTGATGGTATGTCCTCTGCAGAAGCAAGAGCAGTGCCATTGCTCATCATGGCAGTATCACCTCCCCATTTTGTAGGCTTCTTCCCTTGTTGTTTTGGGAAAAGCTCAGAAGAGCACTGGAAGGGAATACCTCATCAGTATTTCCCTTCTCCAGACTAAAGAGAAACCCAGTAAAGCTGGGAGCCTGAGGCTCAGCAATGAGCCCTGCCCTCCCCAACAGACACAAAGAGTTGTGAAAGAGTTCGGGAATGAAGTAGCAGAATTTCCCAGAGGTGACAAAGAAGGATCTTTTGAGGGATCATACTGTGTACATTTCTATGGGTTGGTGGATTCTGGATGAAGCAAAGAAAAACTCTCCATGGGAAGTTTCTGACTTCATAGATTGCTCAACACTAACAATGTTTAGCGCAGGGCTAGATGTGATAAACTAGATTCACACAGTGACCCAAGGAAAAAACAACAGGGGAATGTGGCAAGCAGTCAGTTTTGTGGTCTGAACCTCACAGGAAGGACATGTTTGCAGATCAGACCCTGACTAACAGCTAGACTGAAGGAGAAGGAGAAACAGAAGAGGCTGCTGCTTCTTGCATTGCCCTTGAGTTATTTCAAGACAGCCACTTTTGCTCTCCAGCCTAGCCCTGGAGCATGGCTGTGTATCCATGACACCTGGAGGTGTCTTACTCTGACTTGTCCTGCTTTACGTGGAGGAGGTCACAAGGTGGATGTGAGACAAATCACCCTGACATGGAAAAAAGAGCCACCATGCTCAGAGGGGAGCTTGGATTGATTTTCATCATCTGGTCTTCAGTGTTGTGCTCAGTAGAGTGAGGACTAATTGGAAAGAATGCAGCAGAGACCATCACTGGGGCCAAAAGACTGCAGAAGGAGAGAGAACTGGGGCTGAGTCAGGGTAGGAACAGGAAATGTCAGATATGTAAAAGACTGTTGCAGAGGGGCAGGGAATAAACTCTTCTCCCCACCTGTAAGGGATATGAGAAGAAGTTGCAGGCTTACATTTCAGAAGTAAGACAGCCTAAGGAAAAACTTTCTAATTAGTAGAAAAGGCAACAGATCCTTTATGGGCATTGGAATAATCTATTATTATAACTAAACTTGTTGTTTACATCCAGAAAAATGTTGGGAAGTAGTTTTTTAAAAAGTCTTTTTCATAACTCACAGCAAATCTCCCTCAAGTAAACATCCTTTCCAATCTTCATTTATCTGCTGTGTCTTCTACCTCTCCTCCCAAGCAGTGGTGAATGCAACAAAGTAGTGGGTGGGAGGAAACACAGATAAATATTTTGTAAGCGATGTACTACACATATTGGGCACAGATAGAAATAGCATTGTGCTCATTCTGTTTCCATTCTCACAAATCAGGGATAAATCCAGTCACCAAACTCTTTCTAGATGCAAAAATGGAGAGAGTGAGTGGTGAAGGGCTGTGTTGCAAAGAGCTGAACGTGAATTTTTTGGTAAGCCAGCATCTTTGTTTTATTATCTAGTCATGCTTCTGTGCAAGATGACTGAGTCCAGTCATTATATGTATTTTTCTCCAGAGCCAACACTGTTATGGGATATGCTGGAGACAGTGTGGGTGGGGCACAACAGTATTTAAAAAGTAGACCAATGTATTTTTTTTCCTTTTTTTTTTTTTGTTTTGTTTGTTTTCCAGTATAAGAACAAATCATTTATTCCCCACTGGATTTCATGAGTGTGTTATTTACCACTGTTTACTGTAACTAGCTTCCTATTATTACAAAAGTTGGCAGAGGGAGCGTGGGCCTGTAGCTTGCCCGGTCGCATTCCAATTGCTTTCTGCCAAAAAATAAAATTAAAAAAAAAAAAAAGGGTTTTCCATGCACCTATCACATGTAGGAATATATTTAACCACATTTCTTTCTTCTACAGATGCCAGCCTCATGGTTGGAGAGTCATCAAGAATATGCCTGAACCTCTCTTTATCAAAGCACTCTCTGAATGGCATTCTGTGAGCACCCAGTGGGGGACCATCATGAGGCTGTACAGTGGCACAATAACCAGCTGGTGGCACAATACCCAGCCTAATTTTAACCTGGTTAGTCTGAGTTCTACACACAACAGCATTTAACTCAGACTGAGCTAATTTGTCCCAGAGAGAAGGTAACAAGATATTTCTGTGCAACACTTCATCACTTCTAAATAAACATGCTTTACAGGGTGTCACTGCCAGGTGGATGTGTCCAGGCTTCCTCTGGAAAGCATTGCCCAATGCTGTACCAGTAGGAAGGTGAACTGAGCAGTGGGAAGAGCACCTCACAGCTCATGCCTTTGCTTCCCTAGGTATGCCAGGACAGAGATTATACCTGATCACAGCATGCCCAAGTGTGGCCATGGAGGAAAACGTGAAAGAGAGACTAGATTTGGGGAAACAGCCCCAGAGGAGCAGGATTAGCCCAGCAGCAGCTGCATGCTGGGCACTGGACCAGCCTGGGCTTCTCCAAACACCACAGAAGCTACATGCTGTGGAAAGGGCCTTAGTGGTCTGGGTCATCCCTCCTTGGGGGATGAATAATGTGGTGCTCAGCAGAGCTGAGCTGTGTGTGTTTGCACTGGAGAAGCTGTTCCGGGTTTCTGTTTTCTGTTTCCAAGGGGCCTGTGCCTTTGTAAATAGAAGGGCTGAGTAAGACACAGGAAGAGCTGGTGTGCCTGTGAGAGCACTGGCCCAGTCAACGGATATGTATTTAACTCTCTGCTTGGTGTTATTTTCTCTCTGCTTGGGAAAACAATATTCTGACTGCTTCCTAGTCCTAATCAAACTGCAGGGTACTAATAAAACAAATCCAAACTAATAAAGCACATTTCGTCAGTATTAATCCTCTTAAAGTTATCAGGTTTTCCCATCCCTAGACAGGAGTGGTACTGCCTGACATAAAGTTGAGAGATAAAAGTAGGATAAAAGAACCATTACCATACAACAGCATTAAGACAAAAATATAATTGCAAAGGCTGAGCTTGATTATTATTTAAAACATGTGTTGGGTGGAGGCACCAGCCGGCAGGAAGCATCTGATGCTGATGAACCCACACAACCTCAGCAGGACTGACTTTTGAGTATGAATGTAAAAGATTTATTAATTTTCATTTTAAAAGATGTTCTATTTGTTTTGAAAACATTTGGGGTTGCAAAACACACGAATCCTGTAACTGTTTCCATAAAGCCCGAAAGAGTGGAACAACATTAGAGAGGGTGGGGGCTGGGGAACATCCTTGTGTGGTGTGGTTTTTTTTTTTCCTTTTTTTTTCTGGGAAGAATTTCCATTAAAATTAAATCTAGTTTAATTATAGCTCCTCAGCAGTGAGTATGTGATTTCTGATTATGTCCCTGGTGGATGCTCAGGTTGGTACTGCTGTGGTTGGATTGAGGTCTGCTCCATTTCATTACTTTTTCCTTGAAGAGAAACCTCACTGGTATTCGTGGAAGCCATGTGTTGGTTTGTACAGTGTGTCATTATGTATTATCCTATCATACAGTTTAAAAAACATTGCATTGTTGCTTCTGGTTGTATTCTCTTTATGTGGGATGCAGATGGCATTATTCTAGGTAATTCTCTTCCTTAATTCCAGCCCTCAAGCCAATCAAACATACAGAAAATTGTAGATGGATGTGAACTAATTTCTTGGTCTATATCCAAAACCCACGAATAATTAGGGATAGGAAAAGCTCAAAACTCTGTAGATATGGTTTGGACACACAATCAAGCTCGACTCTTGTGCAAAGCTGTAGGGGAACCTCCATAACTAAGGCTGTGCTCCACTACACTACTGTAAACAAACTCAGTGGTTACACCAGGGAAAGGGATGGTTCAGAAAATGACCCCCTGGCTGATGATCTCAGGAGAAAAGCGTTTTTTTTCGTGAGATTTCTATTACTTCCTGTTTCTGGTCAGGTTCAGGTCAAGAACAGCTTTCTCACAGTGCTAGGGCAGTGGTGTTCCCATCCCTGGCGGACCAGGAAGCACTGGGAACCATGAAAATAAAGCTGAGGTGGCCTTTCATAGTGCAGGAAAGCTTCAGGCTGGGTCAGAGCAGTGGGGAAAGGTCAGGTTTTATTTTGTCTGAACTTGTTCCTCTGCCCAAAGTAGCAGTATGGAAATAACAGCATGAGATCTACATCAACGGGTCCAAGCCACCTCACCTACATGGCACGACTCGGAGACTGGGAAACACATCTCACTTGCAAATGACACCAACAGTGATTCTTCCCTTTTTTTCCAGTTTAAAAGTTTGTGACCCATGGGTGCTCTCACCCACATCAGCACCAAACGGTATCATGGTGTGACCGAACTCAATGGAGAACCCACAAGTACGCGGCGTGCTTGCTAGGCTCTGCACCCTACGCTCGGGGCACAGCTGTCTTAGCTTAGAGAGAGACAGGTGCTCCTCTACCTCTTCCAAAAGGAGTAAAAGAAAAATGCTCACACACAGGATTGGTGTGAATCAGAAAGCTTAAACGGAAATGATCATAGAATCATAGGATGGTCCTGACCAGAAGGGACCTCTAGAGATCATCTAGTCTGGTCTCCCTGCAGTCAGCAGGGACATCCCAGCTAGCCCTGGTCACCCAGGACCCAGTCAAGCCTCACCTTGAATGAATCCAGGGATGAGGCCTCAACCACCTCCCTGGGCAACCTGTTTCAGTGCTCCATCACCCTCATGGTAAAGAACTTGTTCCTAATATCCAATCTAAGTCTGCTCTTCCTAAGCTGAATGGTATTCACCGCATGAAACAGTACAAAAGTGGGTCCAGAGGAGGGCCACAAAGATGATCAGAGGACTGGAGCAGCTCCCCTATGAGGACAGGCTACAAGAGTTGGGGCTCTGCAGCCTGGAGAAGAGAAGGCTTCCAGGATACCTTAGAGTAGCCTTCCAGTATCTGAAGGGGGCCTACAGGAAGGCTGGGGAAGGACTATTGATAAGGTCTTGTAATGACAGGACAAGGGGCAATGGGTTTAAACTGGCAGAGGGAGATTTAGACTGGATGTTAGGAGGAAGTTCTTTGCAGTGAGGGTGGTGAGACACTGGCACAGGTTGCCCAGGGAGGTTGTGGCTGCTCCCTCCCTGGAGGTGTTGAAGGCCAGGTTGGACGAGGCCTTGAGTAACCTGTACTAGTGGGAGGTGTCCCTGCCTATGGCAGGGGATTGGAACTAGATGATCCTTGCAGTCCCTTCCAACCTTACCATTCTATGATTCTATGATAAAATATGCAAAACCCCATAGAGTCCACCTTCGCCACGGTCCTCCAAGAACATCCTTAGGTCAAAGTTTGACACAAACCTCTCTTTAAACCAGGCCATAAACCCAGACCTTCATGCTCCCCTTTTCACCGTGCCTCTCTACCCTCCCTGTTCCAAACCAATGTGATGCATATGAAATTCAGCCTGGCAGCTCCAGGCCCCAATTAGGCCACTCCAGGCCCCATTTGGCAGCATTCCCAAGGCCAAAACCAGGCCTCACTCCTCCACAAAAGATCATAGAATCAGCCAGGTTGGAAGAGACCTCCAAGATCATCCAGCCCAACCTATCACCCAGCCCTAGCCAATCAACTAGACCATGGCACTAAGTGCCCCATCCAGACTTTTCTTGAACACCTCCAGGGACAGCGACTCCACCACCATCCATCCATCCCCCCTAACATCCAGCTTAGACCTCCCCTGGCAGAACTTGAGACTGCGTCCCCTTGTTCTGTTGCTGGTTGCCTGGGAGAAGAAAATGACCCCCACCTGGCTACAACCTCCTTTCAGGTAGTTGTAGACAGCAATGAGGTCCCTGAGCCTCCTCTTCTCCAGGCTAAATAACCCCACCTTGTGCATCCTCTTGGGAGGAGAGAGGGAGGGAAAAAGGGAAGAAAATTGACTCTGGAGCCATTTTTATCGGGATGCAGGACTTATGGGAATGGAATACACTTTCTGGTCCACCTTCTGGACAGTCTGGGCCTCCAGGAGGTCTGTAACTTCATGGTTCTTAAAGGCACCTAGCTTCAAACTATCACAACAGCCAAGGACAACCTCCTGGAAAATCTCTCTCTTTTCTGCAACTGAAGTAAAGGAAAAGACTCAAGGTATGGTAAGAGCAAGGCTCACAAATTTAAGTTGCCAACTATACCATGCTGTGTTGTACTGATTTATCTAGAGGTCTGTACAGTATTCCAGCATGAAAGGATCAGCTTTGGAGATGTCAAAGGCTACAGTCACTGTCTGGGGACACCCAATGCTTCACTGCAAAGGCAGGAGAAGTACAGAAGTGCAAAAGAGCTTTAGCAGGAGGCCCAGCCCTTTCCGAATGTCTGCTTTAGGTAGCAGTGTTCTCCATCTTCCTACCACTTCTCAGAAGCTTTGTCACTAGTGCTGCAGCCCAGTGTGGTGAAGAGCAAAAGCAGCTGAAAGGTGTGTATTAGCAAGCAGATTTTACTGCTTGCTAGGTGGGGATACAGGATAAGTGAATTTTTTATATTCCTTTGGCTGCTCTGCTCAGACTCACAGTCAGGAGAACTTGGCAAAGAAGAGTTTTTCTGTTGAGTGTTTCTGAGAAACACTGCTATAAAGGGGTGCTTTCATCTAAGGAAATAACCTAAACCACTGATGATCAGCCTGTGTGAATCTCTCTTATGTCTGAGAAAGATGCAGCGTCAGACCCTGACATTGATGTGGTAGGTACCCTGGAAAGGAAAGAAATGAAAAAAAACCCAAACAAAACAGCATTTTAAAACAAAGACAGCTGGATTGACAGCAACCTACACAGACAGCTGTGGCCAACAGTGACACTGATTGAGGCAGACTCCTTCTAAACCGACGACAGACTCTGAATGCCAGATCCCACAACCAGCCCTAAATGACACAAGATACAGCTTCATGTAGCTGTTGTGATTAGGAAACTTCCTGTTACTGCAGGAGCGTTCACTGCATTGTCAACCTCCAAACATTTTTGCTTTTTGATTCCTCAGACAAGGGCTTGGTGAAAGCATGCCTGAACTTCAAATGGGAAACATCTTCATGAAGCTTTCTAGAGAAAATCTGAACTTAAGCAAGGACTAGTCAGCTGGCTCCAGTTGCTGGGGAAATGCAGCATCACTGTGCTAAGGCTGCCTTTGGAAAGTCTCATAGCCTGTTTGCTGTGTTCATTCAGCTTTTTCTTTTCTCTCTGTTTGTTGGGGGTTTTTTGGTTGGGTTTTTTGGTGTTTTTTTTTTTTTGTTTGTTTTTTTTTTTTTTTTAAACTCGTTCTCAGCAGAAGGGCTTCTAATCATCCTCTGATGCCACTGGGGCTTATGCCACACAAGTGGTAATGAGGATAGTACCAGACCAAGTGCTTTCTGCTGGCTGGCATATCAGAACCTCAAGCTTCAAAATAGCTTGGGGAAGTCCAAGATTTTGGAATTATTTCTAACCTTTCAATCCAGGGTAATAACAAAGTGTGGTGCAGTGGCTCTTTGAGCACTTGTCCACAAGTATATCACTATAGCTCATGTCCTGTGGATAGTCTCTGGGATAAATGCCTAGAGGGCTGGTGACTTTGCTCTACACATTGTTATGGTCCCTGCAGAGTGTCCTTTACCATCTCTCAGTGCTAACCCTGTGAGGTGGCCAGCAATAATTCTCTATATTTTTTGCTAAAAAACTCACCTAAGTACACTGCAGTGGGGTGGTAAGAGGTGTAGCTATGGAAATTGTAATCCCTGAAGACAATCCAGCCTCCCTTTTAATGAAGCAGTATTGATGGATCCCTCCTGGCCTGAAAGATGATTTAACAATCCCATTAGAACCAAAGATTTCAGCCACAGTGCTGTTGGGAGCAATGCACATCCCAATCTCTAATATGTCTTTCTTCTAGTTCTCTGCAGCTATCTCACAACCATTCCTTGCCAGCAAACAGTTTTGTTGAAGGTATCAGCTCTGGAGGGAACGATGTATGGAATGGTTTGTGCCTTCACCCTGATTTCACAAAATGCCTTCTAATTCTTATTAGGAGGTTTATGTCATGCCTTAAATTATTCACCCCACTCACAAAATAGTCATGATTTCTAGTGGGCATCGCTCATGCAGCATTCTCCTCTTCAGTTTTTCTATGGATTCAGAAATTTGCAGCCAAGTCCAGGCCATAGTGCTTTTCTACTTATTCAGACTGATGCCAAAGATTCATTCTAGATTCATTACAAATTTATATGTAGACTATCAGCTGATCCAAAGTCAGATAATTGACAGAGTACATATAATTATTCACCTTTCTATTTGCAAGGTCTCTGGATCAACAAAGAAACCTCCATTAAGAGCCCTACTTGGATCATGTAGTTTACTGGAGCAATGTTGGATTATGTATAGGCAAGAATAAGCCTGTGTCTGCATTGATTTTGAACAGTGAGAAATCTCATCAGCTGCTTCCAAGAGCAGCCTGAGATGTGGCTGAGGACATACTGAGGTTCACTGACCTCATGGCAACATGTCCTGATGCTACACTCTGCCTGACTGCAGTTTGCTTCAGGTTTTCTCAAGAGCCATGTATCTGTCCAAACAAACACACAGGAAAGGCCAACCATTCACAGGTGCTTCTGATTCCTCCACCCTTCCCCTCTTCCAAAGTCTAATTTATGAGTTCAGACAGCCTTAAGCCAGTTTCTTTTTTTTTATGCTGCTCTAAGCCAAGATGCATGTGCAGCTCCACACAAAATTGGGTATTTCCTCGTAACTGCTTCAGAAAGTGAGCAGTCCAAGGGCTGCACATAAAAATCCTGGCATATAGAGTAATTTCATACTGTCTGGCATACAGAGTAACAGACAAAACTTTCTTACCCTTTTGTCAATCTTAGTGTTTGATCAGTGACTGATGATATTACTGAGGAAACCTTGGCAGAAAACTCATGGCAAACTTCTCACCAACAGTGCTCTCTACAACATGTCCTGCAAGCTCACTTCCCAACATCTAATCTATTTTCAGCCTCTAACTAGCAAATAGTAGGTGGTTCCAAAAGGCACCTAGAACCTCAGATATTCTGAACCTCTTTCAAAAGCATAGTGCCCCTTAGGAAGGTGACCTGACTGGCTGGAAGCACTGGGTTGCTGGAAACTCTCTTGCCTGCTTCATTTGGTGAGGCTTTGGAGCAGGCTGCTCAGGGAAG
This sequence comes from Ramphastos sulfuratus, assembly GCA_013399055.1. Lineage (NCBI taxonomy): Eukaryota > Metazoa > Chordata > Aves > Piciformes > Ramphastidae > Ramphastos > Ramphastos sulfuratus. Next base: position 392,207 of record WBNM01006975.1, read on the forward strand.
TGATGGAGTCACCATCCCTGCAGGTGTTAAAAAAGTGAATAGATATGGCACTTCAGGACGTGTAGGTGTTGGGTGGAAGGTTGGACTTCATGAGCTTAGAGGTCTTTTCCAACCTTAATGATCTTATCACAGAATCACAGAAAAGTCCAGGTTGGAAAAGACCCTCGGAATCACCAAGTCCAACCTATAACCCTACTCTACAAGATTTACCTTAAACCATATCCTTAAGCACCACATCCAAATGACCCTTAAACACATCCAGGGTCGGTGACTCCATCACCTGCCTGGGCAGCTCATTCCAGTGCCTGACCACTCTCTCCATGAAAAACTTTTTCCTAATGTCCAATCTAAACCACCCCAGTCTCAGCTTGAGGCCATTTCCTCTTGTTCTGTCTCCAATTACCTGTGAGAAGAGACCAGCACCAGCCTCTCCACAATGTCCCTTCAGGTAGTTGTAGACAGCTATGATTCTATTTGCTGAAATGAGAAGACCACCTAGATGCCTCTCTGCCCAATATCATAGAATCATAGAATGGTAAGGTTGGAAGGGACCGCGAGCATCATCTAGTTCCAACCCCCTGCCATAGGCAGGGACACCTCCCACTAGAACAGGTCACTCAAGGCCTCGTCCAACCTGGCCTTGAACACCTCCAGGGAGGGAGCAGCCACAACCTCCCTGGGCACCCTGTGCCAGTGTCTCACCACCCTCACTGCAAACAACTTCCTCCTAACATCCAGTCTAAATCTCCTCTCTGCCAGTTTAAAACCATTGCCCCTTGTCCTGTCATTACAAGACCTTGTAAATAGTCCTTCCCCAGCCTTCCTGTAGGCTCCCTTCAGATACTGGAAGGCTACTCTAAGGTGTCCTGGAAGCCTTCTCTTCTCCAGGCTGCAGAGCCCCAACTCTTGCAGCCTGTCCTCATAGGGGAGCTGCTCCAGTCCTCTGATCATCTTTGTGGCCTTCCTCTGAACCCGCTCCAACAGTTCCACGCCCTTCAATAGTTCTCAACTTCCAATTTTTCTACTCCTTTACCCTTTCCTCATTCTTAGCCCCCCACCCCCACTCTTTCCCCCCAGAAGCCCTATTCTAATGGCTTGAATCTGCTACAGGACAGAGCTCCTTCAATTTATACCAGCACAGCTCAGCTGCCTCGATGCAGTGCAGACATGATGATACATAATGGGCAAAGGATGAGAGCATCATGTAAATGCATGAGTGATATTGTCAGCACTTCTAGGAAGTTGCACAGGCAGATCTACTTAGTTAATAATGAGAGGCGCACACCTTCTGTGCACCTCGCTGAGCACACATTTAAACATATGGCTGCTGAGATAGAATATATCCTGACAGCCTTTTTCCTTAATTAAAGTTATGTGAGTTATGAAATACTTTCCTTTTATAATAAGCTCTTATTCCTGTGGAGAAATTTCTATTTGTTTTTATCTCATTTGAGCTTCAAGGTTAATCTTAGTTTAAGAATCTCGCTCGCTGTGATGGCAACCTCGCTGCGCTTCAGTCTGATCTGTGTGCGTGGGTGTGCGTGCATCCTTTTGTTTCATGCTGAGGCTGGATGCTGCTAGCTGAGCATCCTCCATGTATTGGTTTGTCCTACAGACATTACCAATAGGTGTAGGTGACTGTGAAAACAGCACGTAAAGGGTATTTTCCAGATCCAGTTTAGGGCTAGAAAAACAAACCTGAAGGGGCAGCTGCAGAATTTGTCTCTCGTTTTACAAGGGAAGGCAAACGAGCTATTTCATTTTCTGATCTACTGTAAACAGGAATTTAGTTCTGGAATCCTTGATATATGTTTACTTATTTTGTTATACGATAGCAGCAAGTGATAATTTACTCCAGCATGAAAAGAGACATTAATAAAGAAGAAAGAATAAAGTGCAAGGCATTTAGATCAAATTAATATACACGAAATAAAACAATAATATTCCCTGCTTTATCTACAAATAAACTTTTTATGTCCCAAATACTTTATGATGATTCTCATGTCATATCTCACAGATGTACTGGACAAATATAGGAGCAATACTGAAGTAATGGTTCACAGTTATAGGCACTAAAATGAATGTCTAATTTATTTACACAAGTCCATCTTCCCTTTGACCTTTGGATCTGCAATAATGTAGGATAATGGCTCAGCTCCTTCCCCTGGTTCATAGGTGTTATATTTTTCCAAAAGCTATTCTCTTTATTATTATTATTTTTTTTTTTTTGGTCAGGATATCTAATGTATAACCATTTATTGAAGGATGAAGAGCTACCTTTAAGTGCTGCCACTACTAGCCACCACCTTCTCTTTGCCTGCTCCTCAAAGGTACTGTGGTATTTCTTATTTTCTATGTCTGCTCTCCAGTTCTTCTTTCCTTTTTATGCAGATTTCTCCTGACTCCCATCTCAGTCTCTCTACTGGCTTTTCTTTTTCTACTCTAATCCTCATACTGTCTCTCATGACAATCCCTCGCCTACACACACTTGCTTCAACTTTCTCCTCATTTATTCCATTAGATCTTAAACAGTTACCCACCAGATACCTCTTACATTTTCATCCTATGATGAAATCACATCCATGCAATGTTCTGGGCGGACAAAGAAGTCCTGATATGTTGTATGCTGTTCTAAAGGCTCTTTCTTGAAAATACCCTCCCTCACGTAAGAAGTTAAATCACAAACCCACTGAAATTCTTGCAGAAGTCTTCTGGACTCTCATGTGTGTACAGGTGGACCCAATGTAACATTTCATCTCTATTTGTGACATAAAGGGGTGTAAGGGGCTGGTTAGTGCATGGAAAGAGAATCCCAGTTATGCATTAGCAGTTTTGGCAGCCTTTAATCGTCACTTCTGACAGTAGAGTGGCTTGATCTAAGGGCTTGTGCTTCAAGGAGCGACTCGAACTCCAGCACCTGAAAATCTCAACTCTCCAGTGACCTCGTGTTTTGACTGCAGCACTTCCTCCTCCCTTGAAATATTGGAGTACGAACTACCTTAGAACTGGGGTGTTATTTATTAAGAATTTTTCTAGAAGATAACAACGTTTTGGGGCCAAAATGTGAGCTCTTTGTTATACTTTAAAAAGGGCTCTTTCTGCCTTCATAGAGAGGGTACGATTCAATGTGTCCATTGTATAACCCCATTTAGCCATCAAAAATGTTGCTGAGAACCAAAAGATGAAATATAGATCTACCGTTAGTTTTCTTCCCCCACTTGATCTTTTGTGTTTGATCATAAATGCACATTGTGAAAAGATGTCTTATACCTCCAAGCTAAACACTGTTTGCTACTCATTAGTGATTTATAAATGATATTTTCTCCCTGGTGACATATCTTTTGATATGATTCTCTAATAATAACATCCACCAATATTAAAATAAGAACATCCCCATGTATTGTGATCACCTTCAACCACATTTCCTCACTAAAATTAAATTTTAGCACACCAACTGATATTGTATGCATATATTTGTCTACCATCATTATAAATCTCCTAAGGGTCTCTATAAAATGATAGTTTTGCCTCTTTGCAGTAATTCTACCTAATGCTCCAAAGCAAGAAACTAATTACATGCTGACTTTTCACTAACTTTGATCTTTCAAAACCCATACTCTGAAGTTTCTATAGGTAATCATATAATTACAATACACTAAGTGGGATGAAATTAACCATCAACTTTTTTTTCCCCCTCTCTAAACAGCATTAACTCTTTTTATGAATAAACATTTAATTTCAAAATATTCATCACTCAGTACCTTGCTATTGATGATATCCCACTCTATATATTTTTTTGCATGTAAAATTTCAAAATAAAAATCTAATTATATGAACTAATGTTTATACCAAGTGTCTCATTCTAACACAAAGAATTTCAGTAGAAGGGGTTACACTAAGAATTCTTGAAAAATATATTTAGGGCAGGCCAAGGATAAATGATAGTGGTGTTAGGAAATTGCTGAGATTTCTCAAGGGAATCTTTGAGTGTCTCTCAAAAAAACCCCCAAACCTAAAACCCACAACAACAAAAACAACTCCACCTCATTTTTGTTTTCCCAATGAATAGGTATGACATTTCCTGTAAGAAAAATTGAAAACAATTGTTGCTTTCATTTGAACTCTACTGCTATAGAACAACAACAACAAAAATATATATATAAATCTTGGATTTCCTCTTTGAAAAAATACAGGTTTAACTTACTCTTATTTTCAAACAGAATTGTAAGAAAACTTGAATTTTTTAATAGAAATCAAATATCACAAAATATCACAGTTTTCTTGGACAACTGAGAAATAGCTGTGCACTTCAATGTTTTTTTTTTCCCTTTATACTTTCAACCTGCTATTTTAGCTCAGCAGTAAAATCATAAAATCCTCCCATCCGAAATGCTGTGGCCTCCTCCCTGCACTTCTTGCACACAAATGAAGGCAAATACAAATTCCAACATGCACAAAGACAACATGCCTCTGGCTCTCATCAGGGTCCACAGCTATATTACCTCACATGCAGGTGTCCCACCAACTGCTGCAAGGTCAGGCTTACACCCAGAGGAGGCAACGAGGAGCTGAATTAACTGTCTTTTGTGTCTCCATCCATTTCATACCCTACTGAAAGGAAGGGATGAACTCAGCATGAGGAAGAGTGGCAAAACACAGCCCTGTGTGAAAACACCTCTCCTGGATGAGTACTTTGAATTAAAGAAGAGCTCCAAAATGATGCCTGGGTAGCATCTGTATACTGGGAAGAGAACAGAGATGCTGTATATTTAATATTAAATCATAGTCACAGTTCCTGGTGTGGATGGTGGCCATAGAACCACACTATGGGTTGAAGTGGAAGGTTGCTTGCTGCAGCCCTGCCCTGGAGGATGCTGCAATATCCAGTGCGGGGTGTTGCTGTACACTGCTGCACCAAGGTAAGGCATGCAGCACTTTGTCCTTTCCCCACTGTTTCCTGCATCCACCAGGGTAAGGCATGCAGCATTTTGTCCTTTTCCTACTGTTTCCTGCATCCACCAAGGTAAGGCATTCAGCATTTTGTCCTTTTCCTACTGTTTCCTGCATCCACCAGGGTAAGGCACGCAGCACTGTGTCCTTTCCCTACTGTTTCCTGCATGCATCAGCTCTCGCTAGCCCAGCCCCAAGCCTGAAAGACCTCCTGCCCCAGTTCACAGCCTTCCTGGGAGACAGGAGCCGTCCAAATCACAACTGAGACTCTGTGAGCTCCAAAACATTCCCGTGGTGGAAGGAGCTGCTGTGCCAGACCAGGGTGGCTTAGCAGATGACGCAGCAGTGCCGAAAGGAAACACGTTGCTGGTGAAACAGGCCTCTACCTTTACTACATCCCATATGTGCACCTTGTTTGTCTAATAACATTCAAAACCGCAGAAAAATCCGAGCACCACATTCACTTTAAAGCTGAATAAACAAAATTTGTTTTGACTTATCATCAATCATGCCATGTGATCACAGGGCATATTGTGTGCAAACGGCAGTTGTTTTATCTGGAGCTTCAACCTTTAAAAAATTCAAAACAGTAACGTTGTTTATTTGACACCGGTCCTGACCCCCAGACTTTAGCGCTGCATTCTGACAAAGTGAAAGAAAGAAAACACATTTTGCTTCTTCGCCGCCGCGGCATAAAGGAAACCTGACTTCTCGGGAGACTTTTGACGCATTCCTTGCATTTGAAATGTACCAATAGGAACTTTTATCGCGTTCGCTTCTATTTTTCTAGAAACTAGAGGAAGAGAGGTGTTTACGTGGTACTGCACATGGTAGCCACTCTCATTAGGAGGATCTGCAGACACACAGTATGTGCATTTAGCTTTGGGAATTGCATCACTTAAGAGCCCTGTGGTTAGAAAGATGAATTCAGACAGACAATAAGGAATAACAGTTTGAAAGCCACGCTCAGAAGCCGCTTGCACAGATCCAGTTAACAAATGATAGGCCTGAAAATATTTTTTTTTTTCTATGAACTAACTCAAAAACTCATTCCAAACTATTCTTGGAGAAGCACTACTTTTTCCCTCCCTTTGTTTCCTCCATCAATAAACAGATGTGAAGGGACTGCAACATAGTACCTGAATGTCATTTTGTGTTTACATGTGTATCTGCGTCTCTCTGGTAGAGAGAAAGTGTATTATGTCTTCAAACATCAGAAATGACAAAGCATCTAGAAAGGCTGCAGATGACTGAATAATATGTGGCCATTAAGTATGATAATGAAAGTTTCCTTCTTTTTTTAAATCTCTAAAATTAACATCAGCATTCTCATGTAAGAATGAAGAGCAATTATACATCAGGAACACCTAAAACTTGCACTCTATTCTGTACAAGCAGTTTTGTGCTAGTTTAACTTCACCATCCTGAGGACAATCTTTCAGATTCATCGTATGACCGTTAAAAACCTTAAATGCACTCTGCTGTTTAATTCCTGTGGCATAAAGGAAAAGAGTTCTGGAGAGATGTTTGACCCTTCCACACCACAGGGCTGTGGCTAAAGAGAAGGACCAGGTCTCATTTCTTCTCCAGACTTCCTACATTATCTTGAACAAGTCTATTCAATTCTGTTTCCTCACTTTTTAAAGATGATAAAAGAATAATAATTAACTTCCAAATAAAGATGACATGATCCTATCTAGTATAATGTTTTTAAAGTGGTTTGAAGTTCCCAGTTACAGGAATATAAGAGCTACCATAAATGTTATCATGGAAGGGCTTGCTGGGATAAGTAATGTCTTTTATTAGATCAGCTGATAAATTTGAGAAACATGGATCCACTTTGGTGCACATGCAGGTTTGCTCCTTCCGTTTCATCTCTGAAGAAGAACCTCTATAACCATATCTGTTGGTCTAATAAAGGATATTATCTACCAACCTCACTATCTTCCAAGTCTGGACCACATAAACTTCAACAAACCTGTTTCTGCAACATAAATAATTTTCACAAGGGTCTGAGCAATCTCATAGACTGTCTCTGGGAGCAACCAGTGTTGGAGACCTTGAAGGCAGGTGAAATTCTAATTGCAATACTTTCATTGTGGAATAACAGGCTCATCGGGTTTTTCTACTTTGTATCCCCAGCAATGCTCTACACAATTCTTTTCCTGTTTGTTCCTTTCCCCTCACTTTTTGAAGCTGATGCTCACTTGTTTTTCAAATTCCTATGCAAGTTTCCACCTTAGATTTCATTTGCCACAGTTTACATGCAGTCCCTGAGGATAAAGCCTTAAAGTTAACCAGCTGACAAAAATCACCTTCTGAACTCATCCTTCTAATTCCACTTACTTATTTTTATCTCTCTGCTCTCTTTTCAGTGCATCACTCTGTGAATGTATTGAGTGACTGCCACAGAAATGCAGCCCATCCACAGCAAATGTATTGATGGAACTTCATCCGAGAGGGTGAGGAATGAAGTGACTTACAATGCAGAATAGGGAGAAAGAAGAGAGCAAAAGAAAACAGACCTCATTCCCCAAAGAGCAAAAGTCCTAATGTCTTCTTTCCTTCCTTTGTGCCGCTCTTGGGAAGAGGGTGAGAAGTGAGGCTGTGCAAGACAAGTTGTATTTCTGCAGTAAGTTGGAAGAAGCTCAGTTCAAGATAATAACACACTGTTGGTGTAAGTTGGGTCAGGATCAGGTCAGACTCATGGAGAGCCTCCATTCCCACTCCCCACAGATTGGTGTGCAGCTAATTGTATTTGGATGAATAATTCTAATAAAGATGTGACCTTTAATGCCGATTGGTGGTTTTAATTTTGATTCCTAATCAGTCACCTCACCTTCTCATGTGTCAGCAGCAGTGAGGCCACTGTGCATATTTACACACAAAAAACAAATATGGGCCCAGGGAGGCATCCCATGGGGTGAATGAATATTTTGCAGATCTTAAAAAGAGATTTGTACATTACTGGATTCTGAAGTGAATAAAAGTGCATAAATTCCTAGGAATCAAAGATAAGTCAAAGGGAAAAAAAGGCATTCACAAGTAGAAAGCAACCCCCATGGCTCATGAATAGCCTAATTATGAGAGAGCCCCACAGGCAAATGCAAAGTTACCTTTGGAGCTCACAGAGGGGTCAGACACTACCCTCAGAATATTATTTTTTGTAGCACAGCACCTGGGTCCTGTACTTTACAGTGCCATTCAAAAACCACACCAAGGGACAGTCTGAGGAGGTAAGAGCTGACAGAAACTCAACATGGACATTGTCGCAATGTTTGTGTGTTCCAGAATCTGTTGCCTTTTTGCATTGTGAAGCTCCTCTTAATACAAACACACTAAAAATTGATGCAGCCCCTGTGCTTGAGGTTCTCTATTACATCCATCAGTAAAAGGCTCCTTGTAGCCTTCAGCATATTGAGAGACACAGTGTAGATAGCATCAAGGGGCAGAAAGGTTTTGTGTGGCTGAAGGTGCCACCTTCCTGCCAAGAAACAGAGCCCTGGATTTCTCCATTTTGTGAGAGGAGAAACAAGTTTTCTTTGACACCTACCATGCAACAGAAAGTACTTATTCATCCTAGACTTGAGCATGTTTGAAACTCTAATGGCAATTCCATTCATTTCTTGGTCCAACATCACACTCCTAAACTCTCTGGAGTCAATGATGTGCAAGAAATGGCCACAGAAGTGAAGGACACTGAAGAAAAGTGTTCAGACATACACACTTTGGCTTGGATGGAAAGAGCAACAAAGTTTTGCCTGTCATTCACGGACCTCACCTTCCTTTTCAAAGGCAATTTGGCCTGATAAAGGCTGCTTTTTGCCTTCCTCATTTGCTCCAGCTAGTGTGAATTTTGCTCTCACTGCTTTTCAACCTCCTTTTCCACAGGCTCTTACAATTTAAGTTTGCCCTGGGAAATTTGGTCCTCACTTCACTTTCATGGTCGCACCAACCAACCTGTGACCACCTGCCTTTGCTGGTAAGACTAAGCAGAGTAAACACAACTGTGTGAAGAGTTTGGCTGGTTTATGCTCTTCCTCTCTTTATAGCAATGCCCTTCATAACCCGAGTGCTGAAGTCATTATTCTTGTCTCCAGATCACTTAACAGGGCTCATCTCTTTTACAGCACTAAGAAGCACTACCTGCTAATTAAAGGTACAATACAATCTCTTTACTTTAAATTCTTCTCACATTTAATATCACATGTATATTCATGTGCTTAAAGGATATATGTACTCTTGCATTTCTGCATATTTCTACCTCCCTTCAGATACAGTATTTTGCAAGAGACAGTGAACATCTAATCGATGCCCTGTGCTACATTCAAGAATGCAAAAGAAGGAGAAAATCCTGTCGGTGCTTGCGTCCCTTGCATGGTTGTGTGTACAGGGATGTCTCCAGCACAGGAGTGGATAGAGGTCAGAGGTGCTTTTTTCATCTGCCTCAACAGCATATAATGTACCAATCTGTGATGTGAGCTCTCTTCAAGGGGCTGTAACTTCTTGTAGCTAAATACACCCGAGATTACAAAAAGCTAAATGCTCAGTTCATCCCTGTCGTCCTCGGGGGCAAGGCAGGAGCATGCTGACATTACCCTGTGATCAGTGAAAAGGCACAGGGCTGTCCTGGGATCCAGTGCAATGCTGATCGTGTCTTTTGTATACCGCAGTAGAAATGTCGTTCTGGATTAGCGGTTCATTAGGAGGAGTTCAGGATGGGAGGACATGAAAAGGCAGAAGAAAAACCTTATCGGTTGAAAATGGAGCTTGCTAAGCTCCTGAACAGAATAATGTAATGCATTTTTTTTCCTGCAAGAGCAGACTGGAGATCTCTGTTCCATGGTCCTACAATTCCTAAACATAAGTATAAAGTTATCTCTGTATTTTTCTTAATAAAGGAGACTCGCTTATCCTATTAGGCTATAGCTTGTTTTCCTATTTGCTGTGTTGAGATCCAGGAGCCTCATATTGAGTTTGAAACAGGCAGTTTAATCGGATTCAGAATTCATTTTTCTGAGAGAGCATCTAGACTGAGTCGGTATATATGGTTTTAACTAAAATAATATTTTGTTAGACTCTAATACGATGTTAATACCCATATGAGACAGGGTAATACCATTCAGTGTTCATCTTAATTAACTAACATTAACTATCATTAGACTTTTATATGGTACAATGCACATTACTTCATAACTTCAACACAGATCACATACAGCTAGATTATAATGCATAATATCAATCATGGTTTTCTCCAGGCTTTCTTAGCACCTAGCTTTGATTTTAAAAGTTAAGGTCAATGTTAAGTGTTACACTTCAGCTGAAAAAGTTAAAATCAATGTTAATTAACAATGTTAATTAAATGTTAATCAGTTAAATGAAAGCATTTTTCATCCATTTCCCCGATAAATTGTGGTCAGGTAATCTTGCATACATTGTCTCAGATGTCGTATGAATATGTCATCACCCTTGGGAAGACTAGGAGGGAAGTCCAAGACAACCATTCTTGCAAAGATAAAACAAATTGCTTATCTCAGTACAAAGGCAACTAAATTGCACTGGAAATCCAGACTCATGAATAGGAAATTAAAGGCACAGCAAGACACTACCATCGTTGCTAGCCTCAACGGTGACCACAATGATATCCCAAATCTAAGGAAGTTTTGGTGGCTGTGATCCTTCAGCTCCTCATCGAGCTGTGTGGAAATAGGGTCCCTGTGCCTGGCTGCATCAGAAGCAAGAATTGCTAGAGTAATCTTCATGTACACTAAGAACAGTGCCAGTAATTATTCTAGCATTTAAAGGATAACTATAAAGAAGATGGAGATTCCCTTTTTACAAGAAAATACATGGAAAAGATGAGGGTACTGGCTACAAGTTATTCTTACAAGATTCTGGTTAAACACAAGAGGATTTTTTTTCATAGTAGAACAATCAGCCATTGGAATAATAGCATAAAAGATCCTATATACTATCAGTGCCAGAAACGGTCCCCTGTCAACTAAACATCCATAGGATTTAAGATACACTGGATTATACCCAGGGGAATAAACTTGTAAGCAGTATCTTGTGTCCTACAGAGCTGGCACCATAACAGGAAGGAAAGCATGGAAGATGTGCTGTTAAGATCATTTGAAAGCAGTGAGTACACCCAAGTGGACCAGTTGGCCCAAAATATATATTATTTAAAAAAGTAATTAACCATAAAAAACGCTTCTGGCATGCCAGCCTGGTCAGATGTGCAGCCTGGCAAGCACACATCACCACCCCAGCTTCTACAAGGAGTATAGTGTTGCCTGTGAATCACCCATTTGCTGCCTGTGGTACAGATGAGCTTTTCTCCCTCAATCTGGTCATAAATCTAACTCAAATTTCTGGAGCACTTGATGCCTACACACTAAATGAGAACGTAGACAACGAATGCTAACAGATGAGTTTGTCTGTGTTTTGGCATTCTCCTGGGGTTTCTGCTGGGCATTCATTTTCTTATGTTTTCACAGAATCACAGAATCAGTCAGGTTGGAAAAGACCTTCGAGATCGTCAAGTCCAACCTATCACCCAACATTATCTAACTGACTAAATCACTGCACCAAGTGCCACATCCAGTCTCTTTTTACACACTTTCACTTTTAACTATGTGCAGTGATTGCCTCAGGGGGGTTTGGGATAGTTTAGGAAAACAAATATTTTTTTATTGTGACTGCAGGTCCTGTCTCTGGTATCGTGGAATTCTAAACTGCCTGAGGCAACTACCGGAAGCTCACGGGTCAAAGTGATATGAAGAACAGGAGCAGGATCAACTCGCAGTATCACAGTATAGCAAGGTTGGAAGAGACCTCAAAGATCATCAAGTCCAACCCACTACCACAGACCTCAAGACTAGTAACTCAATCTCCATGATACATGGGTAGCCCTGAATCATCCTAGTCTGGACACAAATTCAACCCTATAACTATGTATATTATCACAGAATCAGAATGACAGAAACTAGTGGGAGGTGTCCCTGCCTATGGCAGGGGGTTGGAACTAGATGATCGTTGAAGTCCCTTCCAACCTTACTATTCTATGATTCTATCCAGGTTGGAAGAGACCCACGGGATCACCAAGTCCAACCTATAACCCTGCTCCCCTTAAACCATATCCCTAAACACCACATCCAAACGACCCTTAAACACATCCAGGGTTAGTGACTCAACCACCTCCCTGGGGAGCTCATTCCAGTGCCTGAATGTTAGTTACTATAAAATATTAGATGAATACTTGAAGCACACAGAATATTTGAAGTATACAGCTGCTGTAGCATGAGTTTATTGTGTGAGTGGGCATGGTCTAGTACACACTCCTAAAGCTCACAGTATTCATTCAAGTTCAGGAATTTTGTATGTAGAATTGTATCTGGTGTTTGTATATACACACACACACACACATATATGTACCCAGTGTGTATATATAAATATGCACTATCATGTATAATGTATACCTATTACAGACCAGGAAACTTTATGCAAGACACAGTTCTTTAAACGCCTTAAAGATATTGCTTACGATTAATTGGATTTGAAATTTATCCTCCAGCTGGATTTCAGTCAAACCCACAGTTCCTTGCATGTTACTGAGATGGTTCTTTTGGCTGAGAACTAAGGATCTACCCTGTCATGTAGAAAATCTATTTAAAAAATAAAATAATAAGGCAGTGACCTAATTGACTGTGGATATCAGCATTTTGCATGCCAGTGGAAATCAATATTTAAAGTGTGGTTCCACTTTGAAAAAGGTCCATATAAATACACTGTGCCCTCCTCGTCAGATTTGGCCCCGTGCTCAGGGAGACAACTCCTGTTTCTGCTGACCAAGTATTATCCCTTCCTTTGTCTTCAATTAATATTGAAAAGAAAGTGCAAGTAAAGAAAATTTAGCACTTCTACAAATCTGCTGTGAGCGATGGCTTTCTGGTAAGTCCATCAATGTGGTTCACTTTGGCCTAATGTGAGCACCAATTGAAACTTTAGCTCTGCCTCTTCTCCATGCTGGCCGTTGCAAATACTCAGCTGCAAGAAGAAAAGAAGCCTGTGTTCTAGCTCTGGAGAGCTCTGTGTTGTCAGCAGAATCTTTTTTGACACAGAGACCCAAATCTTTCTACAAAGACAAATTTAGGTACCTGCTCTTGCCACAGTCATAGGTGCTCATCCATATGGCAGAATCTACAGCACCAAAGTTAGGTCTCTTGTTCCTCATAGATCCCTCAGGATGGAGCTCAGGAGATGTCAGCAATTAGCCACTTAATAGGGATCTCACCACTTTCAGGAAGACAGGTAGCTTAATTTGGACTGCACCAGGAGCTCAACTCAGGAACCATAGACCTACAAGCCCTTTCTTCCAAGATAGGGGAAGAGGATAAACATTAATTTCTCCCACTCTCTCCCTTCCTCTCTCAAAACAGATATGAGATATGGTTCTGATGTTTTTCCTGGAAGTTACTGTCTAGATCCATGTCCTGGACACAAATAACCCTATACAGGTGAATCCAGAACTCTCTAGGAACATGTTCCCCCTTTCAGCATGAACTTTGCTTTAAAGTGCTTTCTCTCTTCTCCTTCAGTGACCAACTTTTCACAGACTAATGAATACTTATAACTTCAGGTCAGTGAAAGCAAGGAAGGTTTAAACAGCTGAATAAGTGTGAAACCAGGCTATGATGACTGTGTCTTCCACTGGGATGAAGTACACTTCTACTTCAATACATGTTTTGCCAAGTCTCTCATTGGTTTAGGTCACATTTTTGAGGAAGCAGGTGATCTTCACAACACAGCAGTGGAACTACAGTTTAAGCTTTAGATTTATGTTCAGCTTGCTTCTCTTTCTGTGTTCCACAGACATTCAACTAATTCCAGCAACAGCTTCACAAAAGTTAAAAAGTCCTCTATAATCCCAGAAGCCTTCTACAATGCCAGCGAATAGTCTCCAGGGAGCAAGAAGATGAAGCTTCAGCTATGTAATAAATTAAAGCTGTTGTCAGTCTAACTGTTTTGATGGACATGGCCATGATCATTACCTCCCTTCCTTTCACCTGTATCCATCTGCCATGGGCTGAGAAATTGTACTTAGCCCATGGGCCAGAAGAGCAAAAGAAATGTTAACTTGTGGAAACCAGCAAGGCTTGGCTCAGGATACACATTGGACTGCCAAACACTATGTAAAGTGACAACTTCTGGATATGACAAACTCTGAGAGGCTTAATGTAAGTGTTTCTGAAGTTCAGTGTTTCTACTGTTAAGTAACAGCTAATTGGGATCTTAAGAGAATAAAGTGCTGGACTAGGTGATCAAAGAGGCTGGTAAGGGTGTAAATTTTATCTGAATTTACTGTTTTGCAAGCTTAGGAAAAAGAACTCCACTTCTGCCCTATCTACCTAGTGTCAAGAGACAGGAAAAAGAACTCCACTTCTGCCCTATCTGCCTAGTGTCAAGAGACAGGCCAGTCCTTTCTCTCCATACCTTTCTACCTTGCACACAGTGCCACCTTCCTCCATGACTCTTAGAGGAAGCAGATGTCTCTGTGTTCACCCATCTCATTCCTAGATGCTGAAGTTACCAATTGGGCTATTCCAGTAGACATGCATCTAACAGGTAGTGTGGGAAATGACCCTGGCATTTTTTCTCTAACTAGGGAAACTATCCTAATGAGAGCACAGTTCCTAGCAGACTGGAGAGTTTGTTCCATGCTGCTTCTGTTGAATAAGATAATTCTGGGAACAGACATTTGGCAGGCTCCACCTAGGATGAAATATGGCAGCAGAACTGTTGCTCCTGCATGATCATAGAAGAATGCCTGAAAACCTTGAACATGTACAAGAAAACATGTCACCTAGAGTGACTCTAATATGCCAGCTGAATAGCAATACTTGGCTGACCATCATGGAAGAATGTAAGAAAGCATTTATAACCCATATAATTATTTCTGAGCAGAAAACACATGACTGAACTCTAGGAGGTACAAAACAAGAGGTACAAACTTATGCAACAGCTACAGTGTTGAAACCAAGCAGCAGCTCCAGAAATGCCAGAGTGCTCCTGCCCTGGAAATTTCACAATGATGGAGAGAGACTCCTGGCCAAGAAGTGCTTCAGCGTTGATGGTGGGAGAGGTAAAGATCACCCATGCTGAAGGCCAGCATGACCTGGGGCTCTGCACAAGTCAAACTTATTTAAGCTTGCTTGATGAGAAAACCTTTTTCTAGCAACATTATCTATGCAATTGTTGTTCCACATCCACAGCCTTTCTATCACATTACTTCTGTGCTGTCTCCCAGTCACATTCTGCCCCTGCACAAGAGCAAAAAAACCCCAAACACTACATGGCACTGCTTTGGGCACAAAGACAGGCTTTTTGTGCAAAATGTAAGCTTCACTTAGAATGCTATAACCTAGTTAACTTTGTTATGCCATGAAGTCTGAGATGGATGTCGCGAAACACACCAGAACTGGGCACACCTTCCCTTGCCCAAAGCAAGCCATCTCCGTGTGGGTGAAGATAGGGAAGCAAAGCCATGGTACCACCAATTTATCACCCTCTTTGACTGGCTGTAGGGAACACATTTAGTCCAGGACACCAGGACAAGGTTTGCAGTTGAGCCCAGTCTTTCTCATTCCCAACTGCTCAACATGTAGGAAATGCTGTAAGATTTTGGGAAGAAAATAGGTATCAGGATAAACAGTAATGGTATGGTTTTAGATGGCTTGGCTACTTTGAGATTTGAAGCTTGAGAAGTATGGAACAGTCAAATAAACAAGTCAAATAAAGAAGTCCACATGGGATCATGCAGTGGGGAGATGGGAAGCCAAAGGCAAAAAAGACTTGGGTTTGGGTCCTAGGTTTTTGATGTGATTATTCCAGGGATCCTTTGGCACTTGGTGAGAGAGTACTTTTAAAACAGAGCATGTCATGTTGCCTATGTATCTGGGAGATGTTCCATGCTCTAATGATTAAAGGACAAATTAAAAGGAAAGATTGTCCAGAATGACATCTTGAGGGTCAGGAGCTGGGGAGCTGGCAGGTGGAATGAAGAGGGCTCAGGTGATCACAGCCCTGTTTCACGCCTCTTAAAAGTGATGGGACTTATAAAAATATATTAAAATTGTTGTTTCTTACTAACACACTACGTTGAAAAATCTTCATTCTATCCTGCACTTTTTTTTTTTTTTTTTTTTTTTTAAATCCAAGAGGACAGTTTAGTAACAAATTGCCAAGGAAAGAAACTGGTGGTGAGTCATTGAAAGGAAATTTAGTAGAAATGATAACACTTCACAAAAATGAAAATTAGTACATTTACTGTACATGTGAACAGTAAAAAGTGTTGGTTTTTTTTTTAATTGCAGTTGGAGTTGAATAGGAAAGGACTGACATTTCCATGCTCATATATAATATAATTTGCTTGCCAAAATTTTGTTTTTCTCTAAAATGCAAGTTGTTTTGACAGACTTCTCAGCAGTACAATACTCCTGTCAGAACCTGTGTATGGCCATTGTGGCTATGGAGGAGTCTATTTTTCTGGCCTTTTCAATTTTGATAATCCAATACTGTATTCCTCAAAAGAAGCTCTCAAGACTTCTGCCCAGCAGGAGCTGGCAGTTTCTGTTTTGCAATAATAAAAATAATAATAATAATAATCATAATAATAATCATCATAATAATAATAACCCCATGGAAAATACATTCAAAGTGTCTCTAACATCTTTTATGGCTGAGGATATACAAAGAGGTTTTTTTTTTTTCCATTCATCTCTTCAAGCAAACATATCTGAGTAATATCCCTGTAGAAGACATCAAAGTTCAGTACGTTAAATATAGGATTTCCCAGCCCTAGTCTCAGTGGAACATAAGTGGATGATGCATGGAGTAAAAAATTTAGTTACCTTATTTTTCATCTGTGGATTTGGTTTGCTTTCCTAACTGTTTTTGCTATTTGTGGAACACACATTATAATGAAGCCTGGTTTTCAGCTATGATGAATAGAACTTTCTGCTGCTGACCTGGAGCTTTTCAATCTGCTACCATAAAGTCAGATGAGCAATAGTGATTTTCTAATCTGTTGGGTCAGTGATCTGAAGATTCATTCCTAGAGTAAAATAAATTTATTATAAAGGACCAGCACTGTCTATACACAGCATTGACTCCTCCATAGTTTGGATGAGTTAAGGGCAGAAGATTTCCTGCCTATGGTATTTGAGCTAATAAGCTTGGTAAGGCACAAGCAGGTCTTAAGTGACTTTAGGCCTTATGGAAACAGTCTGTGTAGGTGAGAAATTTATATTCAGTCTCAGACTCAGACAGAAGCATGGGTAAATGCAAACCAACTTGTCCTGAATGGAGAAGGAAGCTCCTCTATATGCAGCACAGAAATACGTTCCTTTGATCAACATAAATGAAAAGTCTGAGCTGGTAAGTTCGTTAAAGTGAGGTTATGGAAAAGTTTTGCTCTGCAAAACAAATTAGCCCATCTCAACAGAGGCTTTTTCCTCATCTATACCCAAATGGGGTCTTTTAATTTTCAGCTAGAACTTCCAATAGCCAAGCATCTGGAGCAGGGGATGAGAGACACAGTCATAGGGGTTCCCAGAGATAAGGGAAGGCACAAATAATGCATAGAAAGTTTCTTGTGAAGATGTCACCTCTGCAATGAAGAACATTTGGAGAAGTGGAGTAGCTCTTGAAGAAACAGAGCCCAAAAAAAGGCCCATTGACTGAAATGTGCTAGTCAGACATGTTGCATTGCCTTGACTTCAGAAAGAAGACAAATGAAGAAGGGAAGGGAGCTCTGATACAAGGAATTAGTTAATCAAGCCCAAATATCCACCTAAACATCTCATTCTTCCAATTGTTTCTCTTTTGAAAACTTTTAACAGCATTTTCTTTCCCATAACTGAGTTCCCCTATACTTTAGTTCTGCAACGACAGAAACCAAACACATTGAGTCAGTTTTACTGCAAAGAGCTAGCTCTAGTGTGAGAGATACATTACAACATGTGAGAGAGGGGTGTTTGTTTTCATAAGGTCTAAAATATTGTTTCTTTATTTTCCACCCTAACTCTGGGAACTTTGGCATCTGACTAATTTACCGTGCGTTTAAGGCTGGTAGCAATATTGGAAAAGAAATATGATAATCACATGCTGCCACAAAGCATTCTATACCTCGCTCTCTCTTCCAGCTCTAGTTTCACATGTGTTGGTTCAATGGAATATTCAATAGACATTTATAGGAAATAAATTGAGAGATGAATGTAAACCATATGGCATCTGGAGGTTTATTTGTAAAGCCCCTGCATCAAAGCTTTCTCCAGATCACACCATATTAGCTATGTTTTTCCAGTCCAGCAGAATCAGGAAGGTAACCACAGACTTCCTTGATGGAAAACACATGAAAAACAGGGCAAACCCTACTATGCAGCTAAAGCAACTCTTCAAGTAGCATCATTTAGAATAATTTTATTACTAATGTGTAAGAAGCATTGTTTAGTGATGGATGCCAAACCAGAAACCAAATGCAAGTTCGCTTGCTAAGCTCCCCAACCATTAACTTGTAGAACTCACAGACCATTAAAATGTATCAAACCGTACATAATTAGTGTTTGTACTTTTAAAGCACTTAGGACAATTAGATACTTTCTCAAAACAGAAATGCTGCACTGGATTTATATAGAGAGACTCTTCCCACACAGAACATTTCATAGCCAGCCGGCATCCTTCTAAGTAATAAACATTATTGATTGGACTGAGCGAGAAGTTCATCGTCGATCTTATTTATTTTTGCAGCAAAGAAAAAAAAAAAAAATTTAAGCCTTTCCCAATCTGAAACACTTACTGTTTGCTGGAGTTTGGCAACAGCCAGCATTGCATCTGAAATCAAATTAAATTGTATTCTCATGCAGTATGTTACATAAATCATTAGGAAATGTCAAGAGCTCGTATATAGCTATGTTTTGGTTGGGAGTTTTGTTTTTTTTTTTTTTAAAGTTTCCACTTACTTTCCAAAATAGTTTTCATTTTTCAATGTCAACTCCTTTTCAGCCACTTAGACCAGCTATAATGATTTGTGTGTTAAATTTGCTCGTCACACCACTATTTTTAATAAACCCATTTAATATTTCATATGCTGCACGGATTTGTTGGGCCAGGAAGTTACAAGGTGCAATGCCAGCTCCACATTAGTACTCCCAGAGGTGCAAGTATTTATCTTGTGCACCAGAACAACACACTAAGAAGGTGAAGTGAAGAAGAAAGAAGAGTTTGCAGGGTGGTTGATTTATGTTGCCTGATGAAGGTTCATTTAGTGAGCATTTTTTTTGCCCAGGATGAGACAAAAGGCTAGAGCCTGTTTCAATACTTAACTTCTGCTAGACGCTTAAGTCTCTTTGACTTTAATATTAAGCATGTGCTTAAAGGCAGACATAAAATGCACTAGCATCTGTAGGAATCTTTCCACTGCCTTTAATGGGCTTTGGATTGCACCCTGATATTCAGCTCAAAATAGCTGTTATTACAGTAATAAATGATTTGTAAAACCATTCTTTCAAATAGGTGCATTTATACTATGGAATCGTAATGACTTCTTTAAAAACTCTTACACTGCATATTCATACATTTGGGATAATTGCTCTCTTCTTCATTAGGGCTTCACACTTCTGTAGCATTTTCCAGCCCAATGAGATCTCATTATGGATTTGGAGAAGTATTTCTACTCCCATTTTACACATGGGCTAAAAGAGGTGGAGAGACACAATGGGCCTCATCCAGTGTGGGAAGTTTCCCATCGACTGATGCAGGTGCTAGACTGTAAGGTCCAGCCTTCCAGAGGATATAAACCACCCATTTAACACCAAAACCTATGGAATTAAGTAACTAAAAGCTTTTGTGTATTTAGCCAGAAAAAAAACTCATACTCTATCAAAAAAGTGCAAGAAGTCAGAGAAGGGTTTCATTCACAAATCCTGCTCTCCAGTGATATATTAACAAAGTAATTCTTCTGCAATATTCTAGCAATTCTGGCACAGGAAAGTGAGAAGGTATTTTAGGATCCTAGTTAATGTCAAGCATGAATCAATGAACAGCATCCATATCCCAATCAGAAATGCTCCCTAGTTCAGGGTGGAGGGAAGACCACAGACATTCATTTGATAAGAGGCCTTTTAGGAAAATGCAATGGCTTCAGTGGGGCTCCATGGCACTGTATGATTAGCTATACTCAGGCAATTTTTGATTTGGGGGAATTTCTAATTGGAGAAAAAATAGCCATTTATAACATCGGACTGAAAATGTTAGGCTTCCCACCTCAATATTTTAGTTCTTTCTAAGCACCTAGAAACTTGAGTAAGCAGCAATGAAGGCAGAAATGAAATAAACCTTTGTGAAATTCAGCTTTCAGTGTTGAGGTACCGTGTGGACGAAGCAGTTTTAGTTTGAGCCCATCCCTAGTTAAAACTCTCTTCTCCTCATCAATCTCATTCATTCGTTAACATACAGGTTAGCCTTTAAACATATGGCAGTCAATGAATGCCACTCACAAACCTTAGCAAATAAGTATGCAAGCAACATCAGTTTAAAAATATGCAGCTAACTGCTGGAAGCTATTAAAACCCAAATAAACAAAAGAGATTATACTTCAAAGAAATGTCAACAGTTTTTCCTCTCCTAGAACAGAGCAGTTTTCTTTGCTTCTCTCCCCAGCCACATCTGGAAAGTGCTTACTGCTTTACACATCTCTAACGATAAAATTAGTTTATTGATTCTTCAGAATTTCCTGATAGATTTATGCAATTTCCAAAACAAAGGTAAATTCACATCTCAGTTGGAAAAAAGCAAACCAAAACAAGACGACCCAAAACCTGTAACTGAAAATAACTCACAAACTGGAAAAACACAATGTAAAGGGACAAAACCAGTCTCTTGCTAAGTAATGCTGTGGTTGCTGTAAGATAGCAAGGAATTGCACTTTCAATTACTTCCTTGTATATAAATGTGGTGGAAAAAGGAAAGGAAAAAAAGGGGAAGGAAAAAAGGGGAAGGGAGGGAAGGAAAAAAGGGGAAGGGAGGGAAGGAAAAAAGGGGAAGGGAGGGAAGGAAAAAAGGGGAAGGGAGGGAAGGGAGAAAAAGGGAAGGGAGGGAAGGGAGAAAAAAAGAGAAAGGTAACAGAAAAAGTCAAAGAAAGGGGAAAAATAGTGTTTTGTGGCTAATTATGACCGGTACAAAGTTGAAAAGAGCCTTCTTTTCCAAATAAACAAGAAGAGATTTTAAAATTAAATCTGCATATTTCATGGAAAGAATTAAGAAGAAAAAGGAATCATAAATCATGATTCAAAAGGCTATAAAAAAATCAGATCTATCAAAGGTGTCTGCAACATTAAGTAACTGAAAGTTTAGTCTCTAATTTCCACTATAGTAAATTGCGTCATTTTAGGCAGTCCAAATGTTGGATCTTTTAATTTGCTTAAAATTTCTCATTTGTAGCAGCCAAAACCTGCAAAGACTGCTAATTTGATTTCAGTTTACAATTAACTAAGCAGTAGCAACTCAGCCTATACAGCAGACTGCCAAGAAAAATGATATCTTTGGTAAATTACCAAGGATCAAAATGTGGACAACAGATTTCTCCCCTCCCACCCCCCTCAACCCCTCGACTATTTTTAACAATGATAGTTTTGATAGAGTCGAAGTATTTAATAGAAAATATAATGACAAGGTGCAAATTTTGCAAAACAGCCTAGAATCTCAAAAGGAGCAGTATATGTTTAAAGGAGGGGGAAAAAAAAAACCCTAAAAAAACCCCAACCCAAACCAATTTAAGCATTAAGCATACAGTAAGTGCTCTGTAGTCAGATAAAAAAGAAAATAAACTCCAAGAAGACTGCTGCAGAATGGGAAAAAGCAGGTCTAGTTTGTTTATTTATAAACTGGTAACAAGTAGATTCTTTCGCACTAACTAAACCAGACAGTAATTATAAACACAGATTGGTTAAATTCCCTGCAACCTATCAAAGGAAATGAGTTCCTCTCTTTTCCAAACATTGTCATTTGTTTATTGAGCCTCTTTTGGGCTTGATTTCATTAAAAACTATGTAAAGTCCACATCTGCAACCCCCAAAACAATGTTAACCTTGTTAAGCTGATCCAGAGTCCTCATTACAAAAAAATTTGCAGGCAACATAACCAAGCATTTTAAAAAAAAAAAGAAAAAGAAAAAAAGGAGCCACTGGAACACAGAGCAAAGAATTTGGATTATTTTTGTTCCATTACAGAAAACTTATATTACTCTGCAAGAGAACAGGAAGCAAACAGTAACCGCCTCAGTAGTTCAGGATAATTAGTTACCTAAATTCTCTGAGGTGAGCAAAATGTACTTAGATGGGAGAACGTTACTGCTTGTGTGCTGAAATAACAGAGTAATCTTGGTTAAAATGAAAACCACAAATAGGGGAGGAAAAAAAGTCATGTTTAAAATCATTAGTCTTTATCTGTAAAGTACAACTGAGTTCCTCATTAAAGTAACAGTTTTATTAAAAGGGGGATGATACTGCTTATATGAGCTAGTGTCAGGTATCAGATTTCGACAAACTTTAACAGCGTAGACGCTATTAAAACATCATTATTAGAGCTGCCATGCTTGAATGGTTTGAACTAAAGTGAGTTGCACGTATTTGTTGGAAGACAGGAATAATAAATCCTGAAGCTTGAGTTAGTGAGAACCGTCCTAGACTTCACAGACAGCGAGTTAAGAAATTTTGCCACCAGCATGGCTGAGAATGGGGATCAGCAAAACTCAGCCACATGCCTGCCACCGCTGAAATCCCGCCCGAAAGAGCTGAGATGGGACTGATGTGGTCTTGTTGCAGGAGCCCCTAAGCACTGCTAGCACACATTTACCCACATGTGCTTTTGAGCCTGAGGAAGTGACAGAGAGATGCTGTTACACCTGGTGTATGTGCCCCATGGAATGTCTGCCTCATGGTAGCACAACCAAAGCAGAAGAGTGCTGGGGGAAACTGCCTCTTCTTGGGAGGGTAATGGGGCGGGTGTCATGACTGCAGCGTGTGGTTAAGGCTTGTTCCCATTACTTAAAAGAAAAATGCGCACTAGGGTAGAGGGATCAAAGACAGAGTAATGTGCATCACCTATTGCTCCCAAACCTATTAGCCTGACAAGCAACAGATGTCTTCACAGAACACACAACATTTATTTACTGAGTCATGGCAGTGCTGAGTACCTTGCTATCACACAGCTGCATCCTCAGGCCAGGTAAATACTGGCTAGCTCCCACCTAAGGGGAAGGCCAATCAAGGAAAGCAATCAGCTTCCCCAAAGGCAAATCCTCTGCCCATCACTGTTCCTGCCTTCTAATGTCCCTGGGATTAGCCCTGTGCAAACGTGTCGTTTTTTCATATGCAATCTGCTAAAGAATCTGATTTATGGCAGGTTTTCTCCCGATCTTACTCAGGTTCTCAGATGTGGGGAGCACTTTAATAAAAGGTAGATATTGTTTGCTACTCTTGCACTCTGCCACCATTTTATATACTAAATAAAACACGCTTTTGATTTTTCAGTATAAAAACTAGACTAAAAAATTAAAATACATTTGAAGTTTGCATTTAAAATAAAATAAAGAAGGATCATCAAGAAGAAGGGAGAATATTAATGACTCATTTTAATTTCTCTTGGTATATTATTCCTGCTGAGCCCTTATGTATAACTTTAAGTCTGACCCCATACTGAGATTTCCAGCTCAGCTTGTCACAGGGAATTTGGGGCAATTAATGTCTTGAAAGACTGTGCTTTTTTGAATAATCAGGTCAGGAACTTTGTCTTTCTAAATGCTCTGCTGTTTCTCAGGAATATCTGTGGATTCTTGAAATAATACAGTAACATGGGGCCAGATCCTCAGCTGGTGCAAACTTAGCTTTTCTTCATTAACTTCAAAGGGACTAGGCTGATTTACACCAGCTGAGGGAAGATGTGGCCCACAGTGTCCAGGTGGGTTTAAATCATACACATGAGAAATACCTCAGCACATCCAGTTTTGCACTGGGGTTGAACATAAAAGGCCTGGGTAGTGGGAAATCCATCCCTTTTTATTTTTAAATGCTCAAATGTTTACCAGCTGACCTTCCCCTTTACTGCAGAGCTGGGAATCAAGGTGCATACAATAAAGTTCAAACCAATCAACTGCTTTCAGCTGTTCTTGTGCAATGAATTTTTAAACATTTGATCATTAAGACCAATCTATATGCAGGTCAGTTTTCTGAACAGGATGGGAACAGTTTGGGAGCAGATGCCAGGGCACTGACTCATGAAAAGGGACTGCTAAAGAAACACAGAGAGTACATTTATCTTGGGCCACCCATCAGGTGAACACCACCAAGATCATCCCTTCACTGGATGGATGCACAGACCAAAACTGTTAATCTCTAGTATAAGGCCTTTGTTAACTGAAGGTGGCACAGCGACAGAGCAATGCTCACCAGCAGTGTTGAGATGGTTATTTTCTTGCAAACAAACTTCTCTGTGGTTTTTGGTCCTTCTCCAGTTGGTAAATTCTCTCAAAATCCTACTTTAGTCTACAAAATTGCCTGGCAAATGCTCATAAATACATGGAAAATTTTCAGCTACGACTGTTTATGGTGTAGTCGCTTCCAGGATCTAGTACTTGTAATTCACAGGGTTTGTGGCTAGGCAGAAGCCTCAGTCTATTGATCTCAATCTTCAAATCACTTCAGTTTTGTCAGTGGGTCACTGTCTGCATTCTAAAGCCCACATTCACCATCCCAGCCACATCTCTGGACACCTGGGTCATGCCCTGCCCTTTCCAAGCCTCCCTGGCTTGCCTGGCCCATGTAGAGTGGAAGGTACCTGGACTTTAGCTTCTCATGCAAAGGTGGTGGGACTCAAACGTCACACAAAGTCATGTGCAACTCAGGGTGGGAGAAGAACAGGTGAGTGACACAGATCCTCTGGAGCTAATTATACTCAGTAGCACTTTATACACTCTGGTAATGAGCGGTGCTGAAATGGAGACACAATTTAAGCCTTTTATTTCCTCGAGATGGATATGCAATATATCTGATCTTTATTTTAAAGCCCTCTGCTTTCAAAGCTAGAGGGGGAAGAAGGACAAGCCTGGCAGCACTAGGGTTGCTGTCCATTTTTAGTTATTGTATCTGAGGAGGGGATGATCTTTGGACTTTCCTGATTTTATCAGGTATCCTGGAAGCAAGCCTTTGAAGGCAGAGCTGCTGTGCTATAGCCTGCTCCTAACATTATACAGGAATGTTTTGCAATTTATCTAATCTCAATGTTCATTGATGGAATCACATTTTCTTCCAGTTCAATGGTTGTGATTATAATGCATGTGGTTGCTTTTGTACAGATATCTTTACTTGCATACAGTGTTGCATCTAAGGAGCATTTAAACACCACCCAGCTAAGCTGCCACACTGGTGCCTTTGGAAACACCAATAAAGACACTAGAAGGGGCAGACTGAGGCATTTGACTCGAGAACACAATTTACAATCACAAATCTTCTCTTTCATCAATAGCCCAATTCTACAGGTACTTTAGTAAAGACATCTAGGCAATTAATTACTCAAATATATCCCCAAACACCACCTACTTATGCTTAGAGCTAAAGCTGAGCCCTTGGAGATGTCAGCAGCAGCACTTGAACTACTCAGAGAATTTGAACAGAAAGATGTTTTTAGAGAGCATTTGCAGGTGCTGAAATCTGCCAAGGGTTTTGCAGTGTATCCAGGCAGGGTGATATACTGGTAGCCAAACTAGAGAATATTTGTTCTACCCAAGGGATAGCATTTGGGTCAAGGAAGAGGTTGAACAATACGACACGTTACCACAGCCTGACTGAAAACCTGCTTGCAACTGTAGAAAGCAATGGGGAATGGGAAACAGAAAGTTGAAGGTGCAAGTCTAATTCTAACACTTGCCAAGCACATCATCTTGGCACACCACCTAATTTGTCTGTGCCTCAGTTCCACTGTCTGAAACGCTGAGATAATAATAATACTTAATCACCTTTGAAAAGAAATGAGAGATGCCTCAAACAAAAGCAGCGACAAGTGTGAAATATTCATTATAATATTAAAGAACAGATGGCCAAAGCAGAGATCCAGTTAAAAGGGCTGCCCAGAGTTATAAGAAACCTCTTGCTGTGACGTATGAGCTTTACGATGTGCATTCCCTCAGACAATACACGATGAGTCGACTGCAGCAGTTTATGTTCTGGATTAGAGCATAGGCATAAATAAAGCTACATTTTTATGTGATCCCAACAAATAAATGGGAAGCACGGACAGGAATGTCTAGCTAATGGAAAAATGAGACACCACAAACAAACCACAGCTTGATGATAAAAAAAAAAAAAAAAAAAANTTTGTTTCTGGGAGAAGAAGAAGAAGAAGAAGAAGAAGAAAAAAAGAAAGTCTAAGATTTATATGGCACAGCTGGCTATGTGTAGTGCTTTTGTAAGCCCACAGCATCTGGTCACTTATTTTAAATGTCTGAATAGATAGAGGCCTGAACCTTGCACAACTGTGGAAAAAGAGGCAATGTTTCATTGTAAACCACACAGCTACACATTGCACAATGCTCCGGCGCACATGGAGATCTGCCTGACTTCAAACGCCAGGTGAGCGGAGGGAGGAGGTCTCCTGTGATGCTGGATATGGCTGCCTGACTGCACATCTCTCCTGTGTTCAGGATATCACAGACACTCATGCACCTACATCTTTCAGAACAAGCTGTGCTGGAACTGGAACATGCCTTCTAAAATGACATCCAAGCACAGATGTAGTTGACAACAATTTTGCCATCTCGTTTCTGTAGCTCCACTGATTTAAATTGAGTTATGCTAGCTCACACCACTGGAGAATCTGACCCACCAACCTTTGTGGATATCTCTTTCTGAACATCAATGGTGCTTCTTCATCTGTAAAAATAGGGTAAAATTACAAACCTTGTCACAGGGAGAGGAGGAGACAGACCATCCATTCCATGCTTTGGAATCACAGAGTCATTTCAGTTGGAAAACACTTTTAAGATCACTGAGCCCAGCCATTATCTAACTCTACCAAGTCCGGTGCTAAACCATGTCCCTCAGCATCTTATCTGTCTCTTTTAAACACACAGACTGTTGGGGATTCAACTACTCCCCTGGGGAGCCCGTTCCAGGGTTTGAGAACCATTTTACTGAATATATTTCTTCTAATACCCAACTCGAACTTCTCCAGTACAACTTGAGTCAGTTTCCTTTTGTCCTACTTCTTGTTACTAGGGAGAAAAGCTTAACACATGACTCACTATAACCTCCTTTCAGGTAGTTGTGGAGAGGGAGAAGGTCTCCACTCAGCCTCCTTTTCTGCAGTACTTGCAGAGTACTCAAACCTTCCATTTCTAACATGATATTTTTACCCAAATGCTTAGAAGAGACATCACACAACAAGTTGTGGGAGAAGCAGACTCCCAGCCACTGTGAGTCACTCAACAGGGGGAGAGAGCAGAGCTGGTTGAGCTACTGAGTTGCACCACAGCAGCAGTGGGGATGGCCACAGGGTGGTGAAAAGGGAGGGGGGCAGGAACATTTTACACCTGCATTTGAAAAAAAGTCTACGGAAAGCCAAGAAGTTGAATGACAAAATGAATAACTAAGGCTCCTCCTTGCTCCAGAGCACAAACCAGTCCTTTGCAACAGCAGGAGGATACTGGACACAATTAGCTAAATCCCAAATTTGTGCAAGCTGTTGTGCAATGGAAGACATTTTAAAGAATGAAAGCTGTTAAACCTGCCATGCTCTCACTGGAAAGGTTAAGAGATGGTAGACACAACCTCTTGTTTTTAAAAGCCTTACAAAAACCCAAAGGTTTGTGCTCCCTCTGTTGGTTTCAGGAAAGAGATTTGGTCTGGTTTTGTTTTCTCCACAAATATCATCCTTCATTGCCTTCTGACATCAGTGGAAGGACAAAAATGCATTTGCGTGACGAGATGTTATTTACACTGAAGTTTCTCTTGTTTAAACAAGAAAATGGACGTGCTAATTTCAGCTCCATCCCAAATGCAAAGAAAACGAATAAACATTTAATAAACCAACTGCCAAACTGGAGGAAGATTAAAGTATTTCTGTGCTTTTGAAGGAAAGGCCACAAGCAGAAGGGGGCTAACACTGCACACACGTACACAAGAGTTGTGTCAGTTATCTGTCTGATAGCTGCCACATGTCATGGTGTCTGTGACATTGCTCACCACCATACAGAAGCCAAAAGCAAGTGCTGCTCATAGTGTTTGCTCTTGCACCTACTTCACCTCTAGCATTGGCAAAAAAGAATTGGGGGGGGGGGGGGGGGGTTGGGAGGAAAAAGCCTAGTTGCAAAACTGAACTAGATGAGTACGTGTGTAAGAAGATATAGAAGATGAGTAACAAAAAAAAGTGTGACAGAAGGATGGATCAGATTATGGCAATTTTTTTCCCTTTGGTGTTAATTATTTACAATATATGTTTCTTATCTACAATCTGTTTTTCACTGCATCTTTATTCAGTGCAAGGGAGCCCTGATCTTGGTGGGCTTTTAGCTGCTACTGTGACACAAATAGCAAAATATGATATCAGATATACTTGTTAAATATTTATTTTTAGGAACAGAATGTGAAGTCCTTATTTGCAGACTATGAAATCATTTTGGCTTAAATGGGACTAGTAAGTTAGGAGATCCCAGATTCACAGAATGATGGAGGTTGGAAGGGATATCTTGAGATCATCTTGTCTGACCCACCCTGTCAGAGCAGGTTCACTCAGAGCTCATTGAAGATCCTCATTGGAACAAAATATCTACACTTTGACCTTGAGAGGAGGCTGGATAAAAGGTCTCTGTGGACCAGCCCATGGCCTTATCCAACACTGCCAGTTTCAGTGGGAGAAAATTGACAGATGCAGGCAAGATAGGAAGCAAGGCTGCATGTCAGATATCCTATTCGGTTTGGTAGCCTGCAAGGTAAAGCTCAGCCTGAATCCATAACCATAGACTAAGAGAACGTATCATCCTTGGAAGTGTTTAAGACCAGGGAGAGTGAGGCTTTGAGCAACTTCTTGTAGTGGGAGGTGTTCCTGCCTATTGCAGGGGAGTTGGAACTAGATGATCTTTAAGGCCCCTTCCAGCTCAAGCCATTCTATGGTTAAGGAGTAACTAGCATGCTATAAAACTGTTAATACAGCCATGGAAAGGGTGGCTGGGTGGCCATCTGACCTGAAGCTCTAACTTATTTGACAGCAGCACTGGTTTGGGATACCCTGTTCAAATGGCTGGCTCTTCATCCATCCCCCTCCCTGCCTGGCTGAACTTGTTTGTCACTGGCTCCCAGACTGAGACTTGTGACACTGCAATTACTCTGGGGTGGCATGCAAAGCCTGGTGGTATTTTAGCTGCTTTACCCAAGCTAGAAAAATCCTGACTGAACTGGAGCAGGAAAACAATTTGCTGAAACATCACCTGGAGGAGGAAGTTATTAGATGCTTGAGTGACTTGTAGAACAGAAAACTATGTATGAATATGTACAAGAGGCAAAACAGATGTTGTCTTGACCTCTACACACTGGAATCTTATAGCTGCTCTGTTTACTCTCTGCTGTCCATAATGCATCTTTAAGCCAGGTGCTGCCACTTATCAGGTATCTACATCTCTTGTTTAAACAAATGTTAACTGAACTTGACAGCAAAGGGGACCCCTGCAGCAAAATCTGCAGAAGAGAGCTTTAAAGCTACCTTCAGTTCTTACTCCTGAAATAACTGAAGTTTTGTACGACTAGGTAAAGAGTCAGGGTAGAAAGTTAAACTTTTGACCCCATCTCCATGGGATTTCATACACCGTCTACCTAGTTCTCTGCTGGGGCATAAGGCTCAGCTCTGCAGGCAGGAGGAAAGCTGGTCCTCAGGAGCTGGCAGGAACCATGTCATAGACTCTGTCCCCTGCTCAGCAACCTCTTTGAGGTCCCTCAAACCAGCAGATATCTTCTATGGCTCTCAGTGAAGCTACTGCTTGCATGATAACTACAGCATGCATTGAAACTATTGCTAGCATCATAAACTACCGATAGCAACACAGCAACTGCTTCTATCATGACTATGGCTACCAGGGCCATATCCTTGTCTCCACTGGGGAAGGCTGCAAGGGCAGCCATGCTATGAATCTTGGAGCTGAACACTGACTTCCCCTTTCCCAGCCTCACAGCAGTGTGTCTCTTCAATTATTATTATTTTTTTTTAATCTGTGATAATTTACACAATAGCTTTAGGGTAAGGTAAGGCCAGAATGCTCTAGCGCCTAGTGAGCTCCCCATGAGATCTTACACCACATCCATCACCATGGCAGCAGAGCATCTCCACCAAGGGCTGCTGGTTTCTGCAGTCCCATCTCCTCTGGGAATTCACATGGCCACTTGTGATAGGTGTGAAATTAAACTCTGTGGCCTCTTTGTTAAGGGCAGCTCTATAACTGTTCATCCATGAAGCAAAGACAACAGGCACTTAAAGGAGGTCTCAGAGAAAGCTTCTGAGCCTTGCTCCTTCCCTCTCTCCTCCCTGTTCCTGACACACACTGCTGAGATAAAGGGCCTTTAGATCCACACCAGCTCCTGCAAGAGACTGAGCTGATGAAGCTGAGGAAACACTACTGCTAGCAAAGAGGTTAGTGTGAGAGATCTGCCATCAGCAGAGATCCAGACGGCACAGCCAAGACAGAAACAAGTCATACTTAATTATAACACGTGACAAAAGTGTCCTGGTTTCAGGAAGGTATTATACCCATTTTGGTACCCAACAGAGGACAGTTTACAGGATCCAAGTACAGCTATTTCACTGTGCAAATCCTGCTGAGAAAATAAACACTCTTCCTATCAACTCTGACTAAATATTCCTCTTACCAAAGCTAACACTGAATTGAAATTGGTCTTCTGATTGATTGGATTCAGTTTTACTTAAGTGTCTATCTTTTATTACTCAAAACTGCCTCAGGAACTCACAGACAATCCATTATGACTTACATCAATACCTATAATCTATATTTTTGTGCACCAGTCAACCTATCTGTGTTTATTTTAATTAAACATGGATAAAGGCCACAGTAGATAGGTACTGGTAGCACTGGCATTTGTGAAAGAAAATGCTGAAACTCTGCCAGGATCCTGCTAATCATTTGCTTGTAGACAGTTTCAGAAATCCTAAACATTGACGGGCAAGGACCTGTATTCAGGATGAGAGATAAGCCTCTGAAGTTCATTTCAGAAAACTGAAACAAGTGCTTGTGTAGGACCAGGGGAATACACTTTTCTATGTTTTATAAGTTGGAAAATAATGGTACCTTTTTTGATTCTAACAAGAGAATAAGTCTATCCAGAAAGAATATGTAACTGTCCAGAGAATGTCTCTTGGATAACAGAAAGAGATGAAAGCTATGTGCTTTTCTCCAGTTTGGGGATGCCACTGGTTCACAGCCAGAGCTTGATGCACGAGATCAGAAGCTTCAGGGAGCTGTGTCTGCGAGCGATTCCAAGCACAAAGGTAAGGGTCATTAAAAAATGAAACATTTTGCCCCTGCAGAGGCTCAGGGTGTGTGCAGGTTGAAATAATCACCTGGAGAGAAATATTCAATTTAACTAGTCTTCTGTCTCACACCCTTTGCTCACAGACAGTCTTTTACCCCCTGTCAATTCATTGGTAGAAAGAGAAGAAAGATCAGGTCAAATACTTCCACTACCACACAGAAGACAATTTCTAGAACTCATTCATTCCCAAGGTTCCTTCTTTAATGCCTTGCAGAATGGAGGTCTGATACAACCAGACTTTGCAACTTCTTTCATGTAGCACAGAAGCATACAAAGGAAAATCACATTCAAAGTATCTTACCTGATCTCGGATGGTGGTGGTGGACTTAGCACATTCAAAATGTACTCAATTTCTAAAGAAAAGGAATGTTTTGGGCATACAGTAGTATATGGATATACTGTGCATACATGTTCTGTCCTACTTTTAGTTTAATAAGAACCCTTTGTGCTGGTGTGACTAATTTATGTTAGGGAATTCTACTGATTCATTCTCATGCTGGGGCAAACATTCCTATTTTGGCTGGACTACCCAAGCTTTTTCGTGTTCTTCCAAGAAGAAAATAACATGACAAGGAAAAGAAGAAAATCATGACAAAGGCAAGTGATTTCCTGAGGGGGAGGAACATTCTCTTTCAACAGTATTGAGAGGACTCGAATTTTGGTTAAGACATTCAACTTTTGTCCCAATGTGGTTGAGAGCACACATGGCAATGAAGGGGTGTAATTGTGTCTGGTTACTGGAGTTGGTAAATAATCCCAGCCTCTGAGATTACAAACCTTGGGCAAACACCTTTGCAGGAAGGCTGTGCTGGGGTTGAAAATGGATGATCTTTAAGGTTCCATCNAACCACACAGCTAATCTCTGATTTAAAACAAGGGTGGTGAAGAGGTAGGAGAGATATGCCAAACTCTGAACAATACAACACAGAAACAACTAGAGATGCCTTTTCCATTGAAACTTGCAGGTGGATACTAGGCAGAGTGGGGATGAGGGGTCGTGGGAAATGTCCTTTGGTACCTGAACATGTAAGGTTTGAAACTTTCTGATGAAAGGGAGTCTCCTCTGGTTCCCTGTGTCACACTGTCCATTTAATCCTGGCTGTAAAGGAAGGAGGTTGGTGAGTATTTACTCACCTGCTCCCCACCAGATCATACTGTGGGAGATGGCTTGTGTGGCTATCAAACAGAGCAAGAAAGTATATAATGGACAATATAGTGAATAATGCCTTGAAACAGAGTCCATCTCTAGGCCAGAAAAGTATTTTCTATCTGAAATTACCTTATAACTCTACAATTCTGTGATAAAATATTGAGCAGATGAAATAGGTTGGTTTTGAAGATGCACAGACTTCAAACATGGCAGTCTAATTCGTTATGTGATAAACTCTGCAGTCAGCAGAACTGCAGATTGCCAGGAGGAAAAAAAAAAAAAAAAAAAAAAAAAGCATCACT